>JPFL01000113.1:1548-34769 GCA_000733385.1 Paramecium biaurelia
AGTAAGAAAAATTAAAAAAAATTATTAATATAATTAGAAAATTTTTTTAACTAATGTTAGGATTGAAATATTACTCTTACTAATACTATTTGTATTAAGATCGGTAAAAGTTAAAGGAAATACTTAAATATGATTCAATTGGTGAGATAAAACTAGATGAAGATGAGAAAATAATTGAATACAAGATAAATAGATCCAATTGTATTCTACTAAGTGACTTAATAGAATTAATTGTAATTTTATTTTTGATATTTTAGAAAATTGGCTTTATTAGATTTCATTTAGGATAACTGCTATAGCTTTTCATTAATTTGTTAGAGAAAGTAAAGTACATAGAAAATCATCATATAGAGCATAAATATTTAAGTTTAGATCGTATATGGTTGAAATTATAAAACAATCAATATCTCACTATTTTATATAAGAAAATTGAGTATGAAATTGCTTTTACAGGATATTAAAATAAATTTCATGAAAATCTATAAGTAACAGAATGTGCTGACTCCAAAAATATACTATAAATTATTTCATCCATAATCAATTGTTTTATAGAAAAAGACATAGTTTGCAATAAAAATTAAGTGTCAAAAAATGAAATCATAAATAAAATATATAAAGCCATTCTAACATCATGTTAAATGTAAGTATTATAAGATACTATTAATATCATAAACTAGTTACTTTTAGATAATTAATTTGACCCTAATTATTAAACAGTTTCATTTGATGATAAAAAAGTTGATCTTTATAAGTATTCAAAGAGAAAAAGTTAACAAAAAAACATTGAGGATAAATTATAATAATTTATTAAAAATTATGATAAAAATCCTTTAGTTTTGGAACTATTTTTGTTTAAAAAAATTCAGGAAATGAGAATAAACTTAAAAAATTGGAGTAGCAAAAATTTGGATGAGAAATGTGAATAACAATAATATTAAGAATTGTTATAAGATTATGAAAAGAAAAACCAATAATTATAATAAGATGCAAGTAGCCTAATTACCAATTTGATTAATGATTCATTGAAAATAAATTTCTTAAGTTTTTTTAAATTAGAAATGGAATAGTCTCTAAAATAATAAATAATAGACAAAATAATGACATTAAAAATTTTAAAGTATTTTGATAATTCAAAAGAAACATATAAATGTTATAAAACAGATTTCTACTTTAAATTACTAGTTGATTCTGCAATTCCAGTCATAACCAATTATGTTTATGATTATATCTAACTCTAAATTATGATCATTATTAATGATTTAATATGAAATAATATGTAGAAATAATATATATTATTTTAAGAATAAGTAAATTTATTTGATTACTTTATTTAACCTAATTAAGATATTGGCTTTTAAAACATAAATTGATCCTTTTTTACTTCATATTGATTAATTTACATGTCTCATTCTTTTTAGAAGATAAAAGCAAAAAACATCTTAAATTTATATTATAATGCTACTCTCATAAATCAGTTATAGTTGATTTAATTTATATATAAGTTTAAATGATTTAATATGATATTCATCATACTATATAAAGTTATTATATACTAATGAAACTATCAGTTAAATGATTAGAAGTATAATTTAAATAAACAATTCTTTTGATTTTTTATATAATTTGCAATAATATTACAGTTGCTTAACACTTAATAGAAAAATATTTATAAAACATATAGGCCAATACTCAAATTCATTTTGTTTAGTATTGAAATAGCCCGAAAGTATATATTTTTTGTTATAAATTATTATATCTTCTAATATTCATAGCTCTTTATACCTCTATAGATAATATTATATAACCTATAAATAGATCTAATGAGATATTTTTAATTAATGTAATTTCATCTAATGACTTTCTAAAAAGGAAATGTAATAATAGAAACAATCAATGTGTCTTCTATGCCTAAAATAATTTAATACCCAACCATTTTAAGTTCCCGAAAGCATTTAGCTATTCTTGTTATTATAATTGTAAAATTGAACTCATTTATGTCTTAAAACTAAAAATATAAGATAATATTTAATTGTCAATTTGATAATAAAATCAAATTTAAGACAATGATCATCCTATCAGTTTAAATTGTTAATAATATATTATAATATTTTATAAAATGAGAGTTTAGAATTGAAATTACATTTTAATTCCATGCCATCTTAAATTAATTGAGATTTTAGAGTCATCAACTAGGAAACCAAAAATTACAATAAAAATATCGTAATCAACAAATAAAACTATATTAAATAATATCATTTAACATTAATCAACCCAATTATAATTGTCTTATTTCAGATTATTTGGGATTGTGAATAATTATATATAATCCATAATTACTTATTGAATATATTGTTTAAAAGTATCCAATTGGATTATCAAAAAAAAAAGTGGAAATAAAATATTTATTTTCTTCTATTCCAACTGTTGACTATATTCCATTAAAATCAATCATAACTTCATGTTAACTAAAAGTTAAATGCTATATTTTATTATTTACCTTATCATTTTAGATCTCGAATTGATTATTATTAAAATTGAATTTATAAAAATTTAGATTTCTTTTTGGATGTGCAATAATTATAATTTTATGCTCATCCATATAGCAAATTGAATTAATTATCGCAATTGGAATTGTTTAGATACATTTCCAAATTACTTGATTCTCATTTTCATTTTTTTAATAAATGCATATTACACCATCACAATCTCTCCAGATATCAACTTTGCAAATAAGAATATTAACATGTTCTTCTATGTGTATTCTAGAGATATGTGCATAATGTTTTCCATACCAAATAAATTTCCACGAAGCGTTTTGTTTTTGAAATATTAAAATTCCTTATCCATATTCTATTAATAAATCTTCATTTTTATTCAAAATAAATGATTAGAATTTACTATGTTGACAGCATTTATTTATAGTTAATGTCTTACAATTGTTTATTCCTATAAATGATGATATAATTAATTATAATTTTGATTCTTAATTTCATATAAAATAATCATATCTATCTCTCGTTCAAATTAATAAAAATGAATTAATCTGAATTCTTTATACTATGAAGTGCTCCAATTTTATTTTTATAAAAAGTTGAAATTTATTTTAAATGTCCATTTTTAAACTAAAAACAATTGATTTAAGTATCAGTTGTCAGTAATAAAAGAGAAGATGTTTTATTAAAAGCTGAATTTATCCATTTATTTGATTCTAATACTTCATTCATCTCATTTATTTTTTCATAATTCAATAAGTCTTCATTATAATCTCGAATAATTACTTCCTATTATTACTTCCTTTTAAATGGAGTAATTAATTTATGAAGAAAATTCATCATCAATAATATTGAAACTTCAAGAATGTTTTTGTTAAATTAATTTATGTAATGTTATTGAGATATACATGATATAACTCATTATAGTATTAGTTCATTAATATAGAAAACATTATTTATCTATCTTTATAGATATTGAGAAAGATAATTATAATAATATAAGGAATTTTATTAGGTGTACAATTTATAAAAAGTTAAATTATTATATATGTTTAATTTATTTTTATTAATCCATCCGTCGTCTATTCTTTAAATTGCTGAGATTAACATATATTTTAAGAACCATTAATTATTAATGGTAAACTTTCCTTTTATACTTATATTAATTAAGAAGTAGAATCTCAGTTGATAGAGGCCCATTCTTTGTTAAATATATAAAATTTGATAATGCAAATTAATATTTATGTGTAAGATCTTTTCTCTAATAGTGAATGAATGTTTTATCCTTATCCTACTTTCAAATATCACACTTTTTGTTTGTAGTTATTATCACTATTTAGCTGTTATAATTTATTTATTCAAATGGAGAAGAAATTATTTTTATGTGTCTTAATAAATATAAATCAGTTTTGTTATGATCTGCTATTGTGAGTATGGAAGTTTCATTTAATGATTGTATAATATCATCATTTCTAGGTTTTGTCTATTTTTCATATACATTTACTATAAAAATGAACCAAATAGTATTTAATTTTATTCTATTTACCCATTTTAAATTTGAAGTCTAATGAATTGACTTAAATAATTAAAAATTTATGAGCCATTATAGTGGTATATACCCTCAACAGACATAAAATTATTAGTCATAGTAGTAACAAGAGGAAGCACTAATCTAATACTATGTATATCAAGACTTATAATACTTAATTAATTTATTATATTCAAGGAAAGCAGTACTTGAGCATTTTAACAATAATCCTAATGATCCAATGGTTACTGTGAGCAATAACAAAATTATTTTATAATTAAATATATCAAGTGGAATTCATCAAGATTTGCAATATTAATATTAAAATAATTCATATTTGAGAGATAAATTAAAATAAGAAAGAAAAAATGCATTTTCCATGCTCAAAACTATGAATGAAAAATTAAATAGTCAAACTGGAACTTAAAATTAACAATATTCACACATAAAAGATCCAATTGAAACTTATTTAAATTAGTTTATGAATAATTATGAATCGGGCTAATTTGGATAGAATCAATTTAAATTATTGAATACTAATTCTGCATCTTAATTTAATGAGTAAGTTGTATCAAAAATTATTTCATCAATACAAACTATTGATGCTTAAACAAATTAGATTAGAAGGGATGGTAGTTATTAGAAACCAACAAGCTAAGAATTATAATAAAGAGCACAGTAATTATCTATTTTATTTTAGAGAATATTATGAAATGACTAAAGACAAGTTGAACTAAATTTAACCATAAAACTATTAATCCTAGTTCAATAACAATTAAGAAAAAAATTATCAGGGCTAGAAGGGTTAAATTATAGATATCAAATACTTACCCTCCTCATAATAATAAAATTTAACAAATTAGAATATAAATAGTGAAAAAGAGAAATTAATTTAATTTTTCAATTTGTTAGGATATTTTAATTAAACAGGAACTCAAACTTATTTTTGGAATGAAGTAGAAAACTTCTAGAATAAAGTTAATCAGTTCTTAAAAAATGAAGAACATTAATAATTTCCTGGGATATAGTTTGCAAAAAAATTATCGGAATTTAAAAGTTTTTTAAATCAGCAAATAATATTACATTAGTATTTTGAATTGTTCTTTAATCTTATGTAGTAAATGATAAATTCTTAAAAAGCCTGGTCAAATGAAATGTTAAATAGTTTTATAACTAAAAATAGAATAAAAGGAACAATAAATATTAGCTTTTTTTCATATTTGTTTAATCAAAAAGAAATGATAGAGAAATATTTGGCTTAAAAATAGATAAATCATAACATATCTTCTGCTGGCCAAAGAGATTAGTTTTAAACAAATCAAAAATATTTAGAAGAAGATTATATTTGGTATATGTATCAGGGTTTTTGTTAATATTATTATTGGATTTAAAAGAATGAATTCAGTTGAAGAATATAAAAATTATATAAATTTTTTATCTTAATATTCTATGATAAACTAATAATTAAATTTATAACAAGAATATTAATAGACTAATTATACACAATTATCTATTAATATAAATTGAAAAATATTATTATTTATTAGTTAGTTGATTCCATTTGTTTTATGATATGATTAGATCAATTAACACAATAATCTTGAATTGTGATATTAAATTACAAAAATAATAATAAATAAATGTAATTGTATTAAACCTCTTAATCTAAAGTGTTGTAACTTCATATCAATTAGGATAGTATTAATAAACACTTTTTGAAATCTAAGATCCTCTAAAGAAGAGAAAATCTATACGAAAATTGTTCTTATCTTTTTCTATAAATTTTAAATTTATTAAATTAATTTAAAAAGAAATTAACACTTTTTTCTGATGATATCAGATGAGAGGTAATTCGAGAAGGTAGCTCCAACCTCCTTCTGACATTTTAAGAATCAGAAGGAAAAGAAGAGGAGAGTGCCAAATATTTTTCCATCATCTAAGTATAAATTATTTCAATTAACTATACCTTTCGTCTACATCTCTGAATTACTCATCATTCCATTTAGTAAACCATTTGCCTACCCTTTGATCAATTAATACGTAGTTTCCAGATTCATTGAGTGCATTGGATTTATTAGAATTTTTTAACACTTCATGTATCCATTTAATATAAAAGGTTTCTTTTTACTTTGAGTTTACTACATATAAATCTGTATTGCATAATTCAAATTAAAATAGTATAAGTTATATCTTTGTCTATAAGGTTTGGTTGAAGCATCAATAATTAAATAAAGCTATCATGATTTTCCCTTTTTAGAAAAAAATATCTTTTTTTTTTTTGAATTATGATACAACTATGTGATTGATATACATTTAATATTTAAATCTCAAATTTAAAAAATCTTCAATATCTGGATCTACTAAAATCTTGATACACTTCAATTTAAGTTTTGTCATTCTTCTCACAGCAGTAGTAGTTCAATATATAACTATTTGACCTCAGTATCTTCTTTTTGGATATTAGATTAAATTTTAACAAAGATTAAAGACAGAATAAGAACAATAAGTGGGATGAATGAAAATTAACAAATTTTACACTGGATAAAATACTTTATAAGCTTTGCCATTATATTCACAAACAAAGTAGTAATTGTTTATTAAACTAATTAAATTAAGAAGTCTAAATCATTTCATCAATTAATTCTAATTGTAAATGTACCTTAATAAATTATTTATCTAAGATTAAATATCAAAAAAAAAATATCATTTTTGTAGAAACTAATAATTGAAATTTTTAAAGTAAAAATTTGTACTTACAAAATAACTATATGTACATCAATCAAAAATTTTTAAATATTATTTTTCTTTTCTAGAATTGAAATATAATATCTTTGTAGGAAATTAATATTCATTCGATGATTTCATTTTCTCTAAAAGAACAGCTTTGGTAACTGAAATATAACTAATAACATTGGATAGATGCTTATTTACTGGAAATTAAGTTTAAAATAGTTAATAATTACCTTAAATATTATATTCCTTATTAATTTTGATAAGCAGGCTTAGAGTTAAGTTATCTGGCTTATTGTTCTGATATGGATCATTTGATTGATGTATCAAAATTTAAATATTGTTTCTTTTACTTTGAATACTAAAATCAAGATTAAATGTATATTAATTTAATATTCTAATTTTATGAATAATACATTGCCAAATTAGCATTCTTAGACTTTCTCTTACAATCTACTTCCATAGTCTTCTATTCATTAAAATTGTTCAACAAAGGCTATGGCAATTAACAAAGATAAAACACTACTTCTAGTTTAAACTGAATACTTCATTAAATGTTTTGCGTTTAAAAGAGGAGAGATCAAATTGATAAAACTATTTCATTTTAGAGATACTACTCAATTTACATTGAACTTTTAAATGTAGAAATAAAATTTTATTACAGGTTCAAATAAATTCATTTGTAAATATTCATCAAAGCTAATGGCTAATCCAAAATATATTTAGAAATGTTTTGGAGCATTTAATACCATGTGTTTAATTATAAATCCATTGAAAGAAGACATGATTATTTTGGGTAGCAAAAGAGGTCCAATTACCTTTTTAAATACTCTTTAGGTTGGAAGTAGTAATCCTTTTTCATAAACTATTGAAGAACATAGGAATGTACTTGGATTATCAATAAATGATATAGGTACTAGAGTTATTTCTTGTGGAAGTGACAATTTCATTTTAATACTTGAGTACAATTCATTTAAATCTGATATTTAAAAAAACCTATGGACTGTAAAATAAAAACTTATTGTTGAACAATTTGGTTACAGAATATGCTTTATAAATAATTATTAATTTGCCTTCCAACCTTCGAATAAAGCTTACCTAAATTTTTATAGTGAAAGTAATGATTTGTTTTTCAAATAAAGCTAACACATTCTATCTTTTGATAAATAAGAAAGCCGTTGTATTTTTAAATAGGTGTACAATTAGTAGAAGTCTCTTCTTTTCAATATATATGGAAAAGTACTATAGATAATTAGGTTTACAAAGGATCAATCCGTAAATTTAGGCTAAACTGATGAAAAATTCTAAATAGAATAGCTTATTAATTTTGGAGATAGATATAATCCATGGGTTTATGGAATAGTAAGTGAGGATGCAGAATATATAATAACTTGGGATTTTGATTCAGAGTAAATCTAAATTAGATAATGTGAGAAAAACGAGTGAAAACATAGTATTTTTCAATTATCAACAAGAAATTAATAATATTACAATTATTTTAAAAATACTCTTGATATATATCTATTTTGTAATTTAGAAATCAAAGATCATCTTAAACTCTTATTACATTTTGGAATTTTGATATTGAATACATTTCTAAAATTGTTTAAATAAGAAAAATAAAGATATATTAATAGAAAAATTTTAATTCTTCTTTAATTGAGTTAAATAATAATAACATATTTAAACTTATTTATGGATTTAACTTTTGTTTTAACTGAAATTAAACTTCTAATATATTTTATTTGAGACAATTCACCTAATGAAGTATAATAATAGAATCTCTTAAGTATATGGGAAATTTGATACTAATATATCCATAATATGGAAATAAAGAATGAAGAAAAATTAAATTCTAACACTTAATTTCAATTTAGATATATAATAAATTTTATAATTGTATAAATAGAGTTTAGCTGTTAAAATATTAAATTCTTCATCCAAACTATGATGTCATTAATTAAGAAATCATAGTAGATAGACGATATCTTTTCATCAAATATTTAAGAAATATTAAAAATTTAGTTCTCCATAAAAATAGTCGCAAAATAACTGATTGCGCAATTTTTTGTTTCATTATAGAATCTAATGAATATTAATTATGGATTAATTTTTATCTCACTCATATTTTTTATTAATATATTCTTAGTATATACTTAATTGCTTTATTTATTAGTAATTAGGATTATATTAATTAGAATCTATCATCAATTCTAATGAATAATTAGATTCCTAAATAAAATTTTATAAATTTAGGTAAATCCCTTATTAAAGAATTTATTTAAATTATAAAAAATGGATGATAATAATTGTATCACTTCAATAAATAGTTCAATATAGATTAGTATAAATATTTACTATCTTAAGTTGAATAGAATCTTGATAGCATTGAAATAAAAAGATAAAAAAATAAAGAAAAATATATTATAGCCTTGGATAGAATACTTTAATTACTTGAGAAAAATAAGTTTACTAATACTAAATTATAACTTGTACCACCTAAAGTTGAGATTAAGGGAGTTAGAAGTATTTGGTAAAATTACTCAAATATATGTAATTAAATTAAAATGAGCCCTGAGATTATAAACTAGTATTTTTATGCATAGTTTAACCGTTAAGTGTATTAAAAAAATAATAATTTAGTTTAATAAGAAATTAATAAATGATTATCCTAAGACAAAGAATAAAAAGTAAATATATTTAATCTTCCCTTTTTCATTTTTTAAGTATTTATCTACATCTATAAATAGAAGAATAATTGATTTGTTAATAATGCAAAATGGCAGATACAAAGTTAATCAAAGATCAGAAAAATAAATTGATTACAAAAGAATGCAGAATTTGCAAAGCTACTTGTACAGTGGAAGGATCAAATTTTAAATACTTTAAATTTCCTTGATTGTTATTAACATTTTTTTATTCAATTCATCTTAAAAATTTGACCTCACATATACTCAATCAGGTAAAAAAATCCAAAGTTTATTTTAGAAAATTATAAATATCATAAATAAACATTAGAAAGAGGTTTAGATGCATCATTTTTTATATAGTAAATTAAGTTCTAAAGGAATCTTATATTCTTTATCATGATTATATATTATGAGTATTTTTTAGGGAAATCATTCTTGGCTAGATTATAAATTACAATTACTTATCTTCTAAATTATAATGAAAATAAAATTATCTTGTTATTTTGATTTGGAAATAGTTTAATAAAAACAAAATGATTATCAATTAATAGCATTTAATTTATGTATTTAAATATATACTCTAATACCTATTCTAATTAAAAATTAAATAAATAAAATTGAAGTTATATTTATAATGATTTCAAGGGAACATTAGGAACAGGATAATGAAATATAAAGTGAAAAATAATTTGAAGATAGTAGAGATGAAAATTAACCAGATAATAAATAGGAATAGTTAAATATTTTGAGGAAGATCTAAATTATTCTAAATAAAGAATTTCATGTAAATGTAGCCAGAATCTTATCGTTGGAATTAGATAATAAGAGTTCGATTAGAGTATAATATGAAATAAACGGAGATTCATTGGACACCTTTTTATAAAAAAGAAGATCTTCTTTAAGCTAAAAACAAATAACTCATATATTCTCTCAGATTTTACAAGGTTATCATCATTTAAAAAAATTGAATATTATTCACAATAATCTTAATATTCAAAATATTTTCATTAGATAGATTCATAGGACACATCAATTCATTGTGAAGGTTTATATTTTATAATAATTTTTTAGATTTCAGATTATAGTTAGGCTATCATTAGTGATTTGCCAGAAACTCCTATATCATAGAATGCAGAAAATAAATATTAGATATCCTAGCATAATGAGAAAAGTGAAATTTATTCAGTATATTAATATTATACTATATTATTAGTTAGGAATAATATTACAATATTTATGTTTTGGAACAAAATGTTAGAATAAATCAGAAACAACAAAATAACCTATTTCAGAAATAGAATCAGTTTAATGTTAGGAAAAACTATTATTATTAGAGTTAGAATAATTAATATAAAAAATGATTATTGATGATGATTCAAAAAGAATAAGTTGGGATGAATTGATAATACATCAAGATTTATAACCAAAATATTTAATATTGTAAAAAAGATATTTTGTTGATTTAAATGTTGTAAAAAATGAGGAATATTTTTTTACTTTTGATTTGAAAAGTGAAAATGTAAATTTGTTAACTAAACGCATTGATACAAATATAAACTAAAATGATATAGAATTTGTTAGATAAATGAAGAATAAAGAAAACTTTGAAAATATTATAGAATATATTGTAATCATAGAGGAATATCCTTATACTTATTTTATATTAGAATATTGGGAATAAAATCTTTTTGAATATGTAAATGACAGATAATTTTAATTAACATTTGCAGAAATCATGAATATTTTATAATAAATTATGAAAGGATATTAAGTAGTTTAAGCATTAAATTTTGTTGAAGTGAAATTAAATCCTTAAAATATAGTGGTCAAGTGGAATGAAAATAATCAAATTGTGTTTAAGGTATTTTTAATTCACTTATTTGTTAGATCCTATTAACAGGATAATTATAAAAATTGAATTTAGGTAATAAATCTCCTATTGACAGTTTTCATTATGATGCTCCTGAAATTATTCTTGGTTCAACTCAAAATTAATAATCCGATATTTTCTCTGTATAATTATCTTATTATGTAAAAAGTTAGGAGCTATTCTACATTATATCACTTATGGAAAAAATATATATCCATCTGAATTATAGAACTTTTAAGATTTAAAGGAATATTTGGAAAATATCAAATAAGTAGGTTTTGTATGTCTAAAACCTTTTAAATATGTACTATTTTTTTAAAAGATTTAGTTCAATGATTTATATCTTCAACTAATTGATGAAATGTTAATCTATTCAAATCAATCCAGGATTAACTTGGAGAATTTAATAAAAAAGGTAAGTACCATTTTGTAGAAATCACATATTTTATAAGGCAAAATCAAATAAGTATAAATGAACTAATAAGAAAAAGAAAATTTTTGTAAAATTTGTAATTTAGATTAAATTATTTAATAGCAAATATTTTAAAAACACCTCTAAAAAATAGTGATAAGCTCAAATATTATGATGAGTTATTAGATCTTAATCCTTATAGTCAAAGCTTATATTACTAGAAAGGTATTTAAATTTTAGTTTTAGGATAACTCTTATATGGAATGAGAGATTAACTATAAGCAATAGAATGTTTTGATTAAGTGATATAAATCAACCCAAAAAATTAATCCGCAGTTAGAATGAAATGTAATTAAGAGTTAATAATTATTAGCTTATCTTTTATTTACATTAGGAAGGCATGAAGATTAACTTAAATGTTATGATGATATAATAAGGATTAAACCAAAACTAGACAATTATAGGTCTAAAGGTATCTTACTTACTTAAGTAAAGCACTTGCTTTATTAGAAATGAAAAGAGTTGATGAGTTAATTGAATGTTGTGATTAAGCAATTTAGGTAGATCCAAAAGATTGCTTTGCTTATGAAATGAAAGGTTAGATAAATAAATATCTTTCATTAGCTCTTTTTCTATAAAATTTAAAATTATATGATGAAGCAATATAAATTTATGAATAGAAATTCTCACTTTCACCCCATTCTTGGGATCTAACAGAAATAGGTAATTTTTATTTCATATATAGACAGCTGAATGCTTACACTTTTTAGGAAAATATGATGAAGCAAATAAAATGTATGATGATGCAATCTAATTAAAATCAGATTATCCCTATCATTATCAAAAAAAAGGTATTTTGATTGAATAATTATTTAGCAAAATTTTTATTAAAATTAGGAAAACTAGATGAAGCTATAGATATACTAGATTAAGGTATTCAAACTAATTTAAATGATCCAACTATTTATAGTGTTAAAGGTTAAATTGAATACATAAAATTTAGCTACGTTTTTAAAAGATTTAGGAAGATAAGATGATGCAATCTATTGTTTAGATTAAGGAATACAATAGAATCCAGATGACGTAAGATTCATATTGTTAAAAGGTATCAAAATAGTGATGTTAATATTTAGCCTAGTTTAAATTTTTTATAAAATAATGTACAATAAGTTTAAAAATATTAAGAAGCATTAGAGTATTTTCAGAAAGCAATATTATTAAAACCATAAGATATTAATAATTATTATGACAAAGGTATTGATAATAATATTTATCTAAAAAAATAGCTACTTGCCTACAAATATTGGGCCGATATGATGATGCAATAAGATGTTATGATTGGGCAATATAATATAATCCACATAATGAAAGTTTGTTTATGCAAAAAGGTACTCAAATATTTGATTTAATCATAGGTGAATTGTTAAAGGATATTGGGAAATTTGATTAGGCAATTCGATGTTTTAATACAGTATTATAAATTAACCCCAAATCAACTTATTGTTATGGAATGAAAGGTAAATATTTAAATGAAATTCTACTTGTTAGGGTAATGTTTAGAGTGCTTAGGTGATTATGAAGAAGCATTGAACTCTTTTAATTCTGCATTATAAATTGATAAAAATGACTCATGTTATTTTTGTTACAAGGGTATTAGTTTCTTCCAAGTTTAGGCAAATGTCTAATGGAGTTGAAACAATATGGAGAGGCAATTAAATATTTTAAAGAGGCTATATCAATTTTTAATGGTAATTCTTAAAATTTTTACGACATTGGTATTCTATATCTGTTAGAGTTTAGCTAAATGTTTAGAATATTTAAGAAATTATGATGAAGCAATTGATTATTTCAATTAAGCAATCTAGCTTGATTCAAATCAATATTATTAAATGGAAAAAGGTTTGAATTAGATTATATTTAATAGAAAGTTGTTTAAAAGAATAAATTAAATATCAGAAAGCATAATCTTGAAAAAACAATCTGATAATGATTTGTTGTTTTGTACATTTATTTTTAAATCATAATGATATAATTCTTTATGAGAACCTGTTTTTAGTCTAGTAAAAAATAACTATAATAAATGGTACCAGGTAAAAATATTGTTAGTTATATCATTCTTTTAATAGAATATTTTTTAAATAAATTTTGGTTATAATAAAGAAAATTCATACTTAAATAGAATTTATAGTATTATTTTTATACTTATTGCTTGTAATATGATAGTTTATATATAAAAATCAGTTTAATTAAATAAATCTATATTTTAAAGGTAGAAGTATATATTTTTTTTAATTATAGAGTATAATTATTAAAACAACTACTTCTTAGACAAATAATAAGAATAAATAAGAAAGAAGAAGATATAATATGTAGAAATATTGAGAAATGATAGCATTCTTAGAATATTTACAATATACTTTTCCTTATCTAAACTTAAATTTATATATCACTATTATTTATTTTTTATAATATTTTAATGAATCCTCCAACATTTACTTGTGTGTATCAAAATCATAATGATCATCCAATAATAAAGTTCTGCTTATATGATAATTGCAAATCAAAGATATATAAGCTTTGTGAAATGTGCTAGGTAGAATATCATTAGGATCATCAATTAGATTGTTTTCCAATTACATTCTTATATTATATATTAGAGATTTAACTTAAAAAATTAGAAGAAATCCTTTAGCAAACTCAATCTTTATCAACCCAAAACTAATGTAATTCATTTTATTAAGAATTGATTACATATCAAGATATATTTAAAAAATTCATTTAAAACTAATATGATGATATGCATTTATATGATGATATAAAGAATTTAATTTAATTTGCAAGACAATGCTACAATAATGAAATATAGAAATTGTTAATAGCTTTTGTAAATACTCAAACAATTGGAATAAATGCAAAAAATTCAATTATTTAAATTATTCAATAAGTCTATCTATTTGATGACCTTTAGTACCTGTTCTTTATAATTACTTAATAAAGTATTCAATAAACTTATCAATCATTTTAGTTGAAAATCTGTTGTAATTATGTAAATATGATCTTGCCCTTCAAAAGGTTAACTTTGCTCTAAAACTTAAACAAGATTGTATTCTATTAGCTAAAAAATGTAATTTATTCTAAAATTTAGATTCAATATTAATTATTATGGGTAAACATCAAGAAGCAAACGAATTAATAACATATCATGATAATTATAATTTTGATAATGTTTTACAAGGTAATGTGATTTCATTAGTTAATTATCATCATTGTAATATATCATTTAATTCAACTAGATAAACGATAGCATTAAAATGATGATCGATTTAATATGCAACTATTTCTAAGTTTCTCTCTTTTAGACTAAGGTAAATTAGAAGAAGCTAATAAAATTTTAAAAGCAGAATTAATTAAAAAACCAGAAAGTTTAGATATAATTATGTGTTATGGTAAACAATATTTATATATAAAGTTAAATTTTTGGTTTTATATCAAAATAATATTGATAAAGCATTAAAATTCTGTAAGAAGGGAATGGAAAACTATCCGAATTGTTAGGCTTATAGTGATGCAAAATGTAAATAGTTATTAAATTTAAGTCATTTGTATGCTCATGTAAGACCCTAAACAGTATCATTTTGATAATTTACAAAATCTTGATGATGATACAAAAATAACATATTGTAATATATTTAGAAAATTATTATAGCTATTATATTGATTAAATAAGGTGAATTTTAAAAAGCTATTGAGTATTTAAAGACAATTGAAAGAACCTCAAAAAAGTATTCTGAGGCCTAGAGTTTTATATGTAATTGTTGATTTTATAATAGTTATTGCAACAAAATTGTTTTCAAAAAATAAATAAACTTTTTCAATTTAATCATATGAGTAAAATAGATAAGTAAATTCACCATTAATTGTATTTATTTCAGAATGTATAAATTTTATTATTCATAAAAGTAAAATAATTCTTTTTAGAAAAAAAGTTTGAAAGTGCTTTAGAAATTATTGAGTAAAAGTTATTAAAAATCCCTCAGAGTTTATTCCTTACTTTGCTAAAATGTTAAATTTGTTATTTAATAAAATAGCAATTAGTTTAATAGCTTTATAAAATTATGACCTTGCTTAATAATATCTAGAATCATTAAGAGTTTAATATCCAAATGAATCTATTATTGAAATTTGTTATGGTATGAAATAGATTATCTAAATTAGCATTCTGTTTAATAGGATTATAAAAATATCAATCAGCTTTGGAAATAATGAATAATTAACCTTGGGAAGGAGAAAGATAAGAATTTCTTGAAGTAAAAGGTTAATTAAATTTTTTATATAAAGGATACATTTTATTGCATCAAGGATAGATAACTGATTCCATTAATTGTTATAAATAATTGGCATCAAATAAAACTAACAAGTCTATAACAAATTTATATTTGGGTTACTTATTCGAATAACTCATTAGGTATGATTTATCAAATGTAAAAATAATTTACTATGGCAATATACTATTATGATCTGGCACTTTAAAATGAAACAAACAAGCAACAATTGCTTTATAATAAAGGTAATTATAATCTGAATTTTAGCACTGGCAATTTTAGAAAACAATATATCCTAAAAACTATAACCTAACGATTAATCCTTTAAGGATGCTAAAAATATCTTTCAATCTTTGATTGATGTATATGATTCTAAATGGTTGCTAGGTTACTATATTATATAGATTTAAGTTATTCTTAATTATTTATAAAATAATTTTAATGAGGCACATAATTTATTAGAAATATTAAAATAGGATTCATAAAACATAGAAAATGCATATAAGTTATAAGGTATTTGAAAATACCTAATTTAGGGACAATTTATTATAAATAGCAATTATTCGGAAATTTAGTTAATATTTATCAAAAGTTAAACATTACATCCCTGACTAAAACTGAGATTTCATAGTTCAGTAATTTAATAAAATCAATTTAGTAATATCTGCCATACTAATTAAAAATTTTGCATTGGCTGATTCATTAATAAATACGTGTTAACAATAATTGCAATCACTCTTTTATATATTTAAAGGTACAATTGCAATCTAATAAGGTTTCCTAATGGAGTAGGAAGGAAAATATGTAGAATCATGCCAATATTATGAAGAATTTTGTTCATAGGAATAATCAAATTAGGCTATTAGTGAATATCCTAATGTAATTTAAACTGTTAAGCTAGCATAAAGTTTTATATCATTAATTATTTTAGGATAGATATTCATAAGACTATAATAAAATTAAAAAGTAGTTGAATTAGAAAATAAGATTAAATAGGATTATCCCAATCTTTCCTTAAATTCTAATTATCAATGTAGACTTTTATTAATTTCTAATAGAATTATTAATGAAAGACTTTGAAATACTAAATTATGAAAGTAAGCCCATTCTTAGTTAGTTAGAAACTATCAATTTCAATCTACTACTAGATTTTAGCAAATGGTGTAAACTCATAGACAAATATGACTCTATGAACATCTACTAATTTGAATTGATGTTCAAATAATGAAAATGTAATTGTTAGTTTTCAAATAATTTACATTTTTCATAATATTACTCTTCTTTACAAATAGGAGAAAAAATTTAATTGTTAAAATATTTTTTTAATTTAATCTGTCAATATTGTTGTAACATACTCTCTTACATATTTGTCCTAAAACTTTCAAAAAAAGATACAAAACTAAAACTTACTGAAATTATATCTTTACAATATCTTAGATGTTATTGATAAATTATAAACCATAAGTATATATATTAATAAGAAAATTATTGTATATGTCTATTAGAAATGAATGCTAAATATAATAGAATAATCAAATAGTAATGAAGTTGTCAATTTTAAATCAAATTTGAAAAAAATGAGAGGCCAGTTTGCTGTTAACTTTAATTGTAAGTTTACGATGTATTGAATTATTTAATTAATTTTATATATTTTGGTATTATAGGTTTTATTTTTAAATTGTATCCGTCTCTGACCATGAGTGATACATCAAGTCCTGAAGTGATTAGGGATTTCCATATATGAAACTTGGAAATGACATAATCTGATTACCAAGACAATTTATCACAACTTTTAATAATTTTAGGTTGAATTTTGTTATAGGTAAGATTATATCAGACACAATTTTATACTTTACTCAAAAAATGATATTTTTTCATTAATCTAGAATTAATCGTTCTCATAACTAGCTTTTATTTAGGTTGATGACAAATTATCAAAAAAAATCAATCTATAAAAATGAAATATTAATAAAACTTATAAGAATTATAATATTTATAAAAATAAAAATTTCTTTTTATTAAGCTATATAATGTTATATTTACAATCAGTATATCATTTTAATTTTATTATTTTTATAATAGATTTATATTTTAAATCACATTTAAGAAATTGTTGAATTTTAAGATAATTCCATTACTGATGGCAATTCCTTCATTGTGTTTGTAATCAAATTTATGGAAAATATGAAAAGATTTGATCACCCTAATGTCCGTTTTATAAATATTCCATAAGAAGAGCTACAGAAAGATGTATTAAATGATACTAAAAAAAGTTAAAAATTATTTCTACCTTAAGTATGTTGCTACCCTATTTTAATTTCTAGCAGGCTTATCTTTTAATTTTGAATTATATTTAATTTAAGTAATTGAGAATCTAATATTCAGCGTATTGAATCCATTTATTCTAATATCCCAATGATTGAATCCTGTGACTCAATTTTAAATGAATTCTCTATAAATGTTTTTTCTAATAATTTTTTCATTTTAAATTACTTAAAAATGGAAACTGAAGAGTTTAATAGAAATCCTACAAACCAGTTAACTATGTAATAAGTTCTGTTTCAAAATAACATTTAATATTAAAATTGAATCTAAAATTTAGTGATAATCCATTATGAGTAGAAATACTAAATTTTCTCAAATTATTGATATAAATTTTATAAAATAATTAGGACTAGGTTTAAGTGAAAATAGGAAAATAAATGTATTGTGAGGAAGATTAAGAAAGAGAAAGAAAAGTAAGAAAAAAAGCAAGAAAGCAAGAAAAAAAAAACACAAAAACAAAAACAAAAGGACAGGGAAGGGAAGGGAAGGGCAAAAAAGAGGAAAAAAAAGGATATGAAAATTATAAGCACTATAACTATTTTGTTAGAATGTCAATGATTGTTGACAATGAATTTTTATAAATTCTAAGCAATTAAATCTTTTGTAGAATAATCAGAAATAATTTAATAATTATTCTAGTTGAAAATAATTCTATTTATTTGTAGATTATTTTAGCCAAATTTTACATTTAAATTTTTATTATATAATATGGTAATTTTAATACTATTACTCATCCAAACACTATTTGCATTTAGTGAGCTCAATACTAATCATCCTCGTAGTGCCCTTTATAAAAATTACATCATTTTCAACAAAAATAATTATATTGCTTATTCCCAACTTTAGAACCTGAATCATTAAATAATTATTTCTTTATACATGACAGACTTTTGTCTAAAAAATGATTTTCTTGCTGTATGGTATGTACTATTTATATAAACTTATTAGGAATAGAAGTCTTATTCATATATACAGTCTTTATGAAAATTAGAAAGAAACAACTATTAATTTAAAAGATAAAATATAAATACAAAATGACAATTTCACTAATATAACTATTTCTTCCTAATACTTTGTAGCTCAATATCAAAACGAATCCTTGTATGTTTATAAGATATTAAATAAAAAAGAGAAAATATTAAATTAGACATTTAATGTAGAAAACAATTCTTTCTAATCATCCATGGTTCTATATCAATATGATTCTAATTTAGCATTCATTTATCTAAATACAGATAATAAATTTCATATTGTTTATCTAGGTAATTAAATTATATACCCCAATGATAAGATTTTGTTTAGTACTTAAAATGAACTATTTTCAGTGCAATATTGGAATAATGGAACAACTGTTTTAAAGAATTTCCATTTATCATAAACTAGCTTTTATTAATTTGATATATTTCGGTATCATGAAGATTAAAAAATCACTATTAAATATTTATTTTCCCTTTAAGGTAATTTTGTATTTACTATTTTCACAAATAAAGAAATTTGCTATCAAAATTACAACGAAACAGTATACATGATGTTTAATGATATACTCTGTATGGAAATTAAGGATGAGTATCTTTAAATTTAAGATGTAAATTTTAATTAAGGAATTTAAATTCTACTTAAACATAATTAAACAAATTAATTGGCGATAGATTATTATGATTACTGTTTATTATTTTCATTGAATTCAACTAAATATTAATGTTCTTTATGTTTAAATGAAAACTGTTAGAATGAATGTCATACAATTAAACTGAATAAATGTGATGATATTTATTAATCCTTCTAACAAAACCGTTTAGAATCAAACAAAATTTAGTTTTATTTTACTAATGATTTTATTAGTAAGTATATTTATTTTTTAATATTTTTCATTGCAGGATTCTTTTATTTATTCTATTTGCTTTGTTGTAGATTACTTGAATGCATGAGAAATATTAAAAGGAAATTTAGTGTTAAAACAATTAATTAGTAATTACCTAATGAATAAACATGTCCTTTTTGTTTAGGAGATGTAATTGATCCAAAATTCTTTCCATGTTATAGACATGTAGCTTGTTAGAACTGTTTTAAGTTATATGAAGCTACATTTGTTAATTCAAAGGTAAAATGTCCATTTAGAGATGGATGATAAAAAGGTCTCCTTAAATTTGTCATGATTTTATAACAACATGTTTTATTATTACTATCTAATATCTAAAAGTATTAATAATATATTTTATTTGTTTTATTTTGTGATAATATAGTAATTCATTCAATTAATATAAAGTTCATTACTTCTCATCATCATAAAAATCTAATCTTTATAAATTAGTTGTTAACATATTATGAATTTTTATTAAATTCTACTTATCTGTATCCTATTTATTTACTTGTTAAATGAATTTATATTCTGTCATCTTATTTTACATATACTTAATAAATTTGAAAAAACTGAAAATTTCTCATTTATTTCCCATAAATATTAAGAATTTACAATTTTTTGTGGAAATTATCATTAATAATCTATTTACTCCTAAACTCTCTTTGTATATTATTCAATAAAATAGAATTTAGAAAATATAATTATAACTTATTTTAATATATTTTCTCCAATCTAATAAAATTACTTTAAATAAAAGATATGTATTATAATATAAACTTGAATTAATTATATGAATATAAAATTACTAAATTAAATAATGGAAATGGTCAGAATGGAATTAAGATTTGAATTGAAGTTATTATTATACTAAAATTAGAATTGGAGAAATAATTATTAATTTAATAAAATGATTTAAACTGGTTTGAATATTGTACTTGAGGATTCTGTCAAGGAAACATTAGAACAATTAAATAAATTCAAAGAAGGTCCATATAGTGGTATATTAATCACAGGAAGACCAGGAACTGGAAAGACATTTTTATGCAAATATTTTGCATAAATAAATGATTCATGTCATTTGTTTTTCAACTGTGTTAATGAGTTCCAACATTTGGAAGCATCATAGATGATTGAATTGATAAAGTAAGAAAGAAAAAAACTGGTGTTTTTTGATGAATTGGAATATTTTAGTTTTGTGGAACAGGAGAAATATTATAAATTAATGGAAGTTTTAAAGATATGTTAGGAATAAGAACATAAATTAGTATTTATCACATAGGCCCCAGAGAAACTAGACCTATATCCTTAAAAATTACCATATGATCGAGCCGCAGTTATACTATTACCAGAAAAGAAGTTTAGACAATAACTAATAACCAATAACTTACCACAGTTTAACTTTTTAAGTGGGTTAACAGATAGCTATTCAGTGAGCGATCTTATTACTATAATTAAAGATATCTAGATGGAGCCATTAAGAAAGATAATTAATTGTTAAAGTTTCGAATTGATAAATGGAAAGTATCATATAAATGAGGAGATAAAGGATTCAAGTGTAACACTAAGTTATGATGAGAAACTAAAATTTATGTAGGAGGGTAAAATATAGATTAAGGAATTAGAAGAAAAGGATGTGAGAAGAATATTGAATGAGAAAAAAAGAATATGAGAATTATAATAAACATTTAATCGTATTTCAATTTAGTCATTATTTTTTTACCAATTAAAATAGAATTGCTTCTTCATAAATCTTAAGCTAGACATAGTTTATCGCGACTGATGATTTCATTGCCAATTAAAATTCAGATGTTTTCAAAAAATTCTTACTTTGCTTCTGTCCTTGTAACATCTTCTTTGCATTAAATTATCATTACACAGATTAATTTATGATGCTCCTGATAATATTTTATTTATAAGCATTATGCATCATTTTTTATGAAATGCTTATAACCAACTAACCATGATAATTTGATACATTCTCTAGTATCATATTAACTTATAAAAAACTATCTTCATCATGTCAGACAATATCTTTATTCATTTTTATAAGATACCTCAATATCTAGATTCACTTCATCAATTAATTAAGATACTGGCTAGGTTTGATCTTAGGTTTCTGCATAGCCACTGACAATCATAAAAAATACTTTTGCAGCCAATTTATTGATTTAAAATAAATTGCTATTAACTTCAATAGAAGAGATTTATCAACAAGACTAGCATAAGAACATATATCATATCTTTGTTTTAATAAATATATTATTGTTAAATTTGCTTTATCGTAACTTAATATTAATATCGAAATTTAATAAATAAAGAATGATAAAATATTAGTAAAAGCAAACTTAATTAAAGAAGGAAAAAAGAGTTTATCATTTTGAGACTTGAGTCTATAGGCTTTTAAATCAAGGACGTGTTCTGTTAATAAATGTCATGAATTAAATTGTTTTTTTTAATTAATCATGACACTTAAAATATTGGTTAAATAATCTGCAAAAGAGTAAGTATTTATGTTTTTGTTGCTTGATGAATTATTTTGCTGATTATTTATTTAAAAGAAGTATATTATATATTCTCTTATATTTATCTAATACATTTTGCAATTTTGCTAATAACCTTATTATTTAAAAATTATGATTGAATATATTTAAAATGTTGCATTAATCATGTATAATCTTTATTTCTTCAAAATTGTGAATTTATCTCCTTCTAAATTATTCAAATATTAATATTATTATTATTTTATTTTTAATTACTTCAATTTATTAATATCATAAAATGAAGTTCAAAAAATTAATTTTTTGGATTTGCTTTTATTTGTTTTAACTTAAAAATTAAATACTGCAAAAATATCAAATTTTTATTGAGGCTAAATTTATTTTTGGTGAAAGAAAAAAAAAAATGAGAATATATTTTAATCCAAATTTGGAACATATAAATTAATTATGATCTTTATTTGATTAATATATTAACATACAGAATTTTATTCCAAATTGCAAATGTATGTTTATGAAATAGAAATAAGACAGCCTCAATTCTTAAATGAGCTGCTACTTTTGTAATTACTCAGAAAATTAGAAT
Source organism: Paramecium biaurelia (assembly GCA_000733385.1). Taxonomy (NCBI): domain Eukaryota; phylum Ciliophora; class Oligohymenophorea; order Peniculida; family Parameciidae; genus Paramecium; species Paramecium biaurelia. The sequence continues at coordinate 24,860 of JPFL01000113.1, forward strand.
GAAATTTTCAGAATAGCAAAAATAAAGATAATTTTTAACAATTAAGATAAACTCCTTCTGTTTTATCAGTTAGGTGAAATTCACAATTAAAAAATATTAGGATTCACAAATAAAAACAAAATTGATAAAAAAAAATTTAAACCTCAAATTGAACTACTATGTTTTTTACATCTTAATAGTCTTGCTATTAATAGTGCAAAAATCAAATCACTATTTATTCAATTCATTCATCATTATTTGTTCCAACCTAATTTATAATATTGTGGTATAGATTAAAATCATTTTTCAACAAAATACCAGTTCGAATTTCTTTTGCTTTTTTTTCTTTCAGTCACAAAATTCTTAATTTGGATTTCAAAAGAATCAGATTTCTGTATACATACATTGTTTAGAAAGAAAACTTTCACTTTAGAATGAATTTTTGATAATTTATTGATAACATGTAAAATTATATCATTTATAATTGTGAGATATATTCTGAGTCTTTTAGACAAAAGGTGAGGATTCATTTATTTTGGTACCACTAATAATATGTACTTTTTAGGATGTGATAAATTAACATTATAGAAAAATCTCAGTAGAGAAAGGGTTAAAATGATAATATTAATTAAATTAAATGGCATCAAAAAAAATATTTATTTTGAATACTTTCCTATTCATCTTAATGGATTTGGCTACGGTTTCAATCTTGCTATTAGAATCAGTTTAAGAAGAGATAGGATATTTATTAACGATTATATTGATAGTTGGATTTGGATTGTTTGTTATATTACAACAACTTCTTGTATATACTTAGTGGAAATTGAATATTAAAAACAATTTAAACTTGGTTTCATTTTTGGGGAAGATCTTAATTGTTTGGATTGGAGGTGTGAAATTGAGCACTAATCAATACTTATTGATCTTATTTTAAATTTACATGACTTCAGAATGTTATAGAGGAAATTCATTATAATACTTGTTCGTTTTTATGATGGTTCTAAATTTATTCGAATTCAAAAAGTTCATTAATTTTGGATATGATTAACTAATAAACACAATGCAAATTATTATATTGATTGTTCAACACTTATATTAAGTAAGAAATTCAGATGATAAATATCAATAATCATATGTTCAAGTGTCAACTGGAGGTGGTGGATAGATATAATAAACCTTTGCAATGATATAGGAGTCTAGAAGAAGCATGCCCATGATAAATTCATTAAAACTGATGGAGGATGAACCATGGTTAGACCAGTAAGAATATTGAATCTAATTAGTAAATGGTTATAATACGAGAAATTTTTGGTATTGGGAAGAGATTTAAAGTTGAAGTTCTATAGTTTTGATCTAAATCTTTTGAGAAGATCCTCAGAGTCGGCAGAGGATTAGAATGAGATCGTTGAATAGCTGTTGAGTTAAGGAGTAAAATTTATATCAAGAGTTGATAATAGTTAGCAATCTCTTTACTGTTAAAAAGGAATGATAACTTTAAGGTAAGTGTTAGAGAATTAGTTATAAACGTAGATTAATAATGAAAATTATTATTAAACATTTTAGATGTAAGGTTATACATTGGACATACAAAAGTATTTGGTGAATGTATTTGGTTTGATAGGTAGACAATAAATGTATTATGTCATGCATTTTTAACTTGTACCAAAATTAGCAATAGAGATCAATACCAACATTTTCGATATGTGTAAATCCCTTTCTCATGAACTAGGAACTAATCTCAATTGCATTCAAAGTTTATCAGAAATTGCCTTATAAAAGTCATCAATTACTCGAGATATCAAAGAAAATATTATTTAGCCTATTCTCACTAATAGTCAATAATTAAATCTAATTATCTCCAATATCAGAGATTATAGTTCAATCGAAACTGAATAATTTTAATTGAGTCTTTCAACATTCAATATTTTGGAAGAAATCAAAGCAATTGCTGACTTCTTTCATCTTACTTGTCAATAAAAAGGAATCCAATTGATTTTACCAACTGAATCTTGTATTATTTATTCATTATTAGTTCCCATTTTTAATGATCGAGATCGATTTCGTTAAGTAATCTTTCAATTAGTGTCTAATGCTGTTCGTTTCACCATCACTGGCACTATATAAATTTTGATCAAACCAAAAGATTTTTCTTATGAAATTGTTGTATCAGATACTGGAATAGGAATGGTTAGCAATTCTACATTTACATTAGGTTAGTAAAGAAGAGAATAATCTGAGAAGAATCTTAGAATAAAATGTAATGCTGAGAGTATCAGAAAATAGTATAGGCTCAAGTCTAGGTCTCTTTATCAGTAATTTGCTTATCAAAAAAATGAATGCTGATGAAGATTGCAAAATTCAATTTAATTCCAACAAAACAGGTTCAAGTTTTTATTTCTCCATAAAAAATATGTCTGAATTTAAAGATAACATTGATAAACTCTAATAAGTTAAATTTCATAGAACAATAGTTAAGTTCTAAACCATCAACTCTTATTATGAAAATATTAATGATATCCAAATCAAGTTTGGCTAATCAACATTTAAATCTATTACTAGTGGACAATCCAATTAAGATGATGGCAATGTTACTGTATATTCTAAAGAATTCGAAGAAAACAAATAAACTCTTCAACCTCTCCAATCCCTTGTACCCTAACTCTAAGATACTATTCAAGCCTATTCTCTTAAAAGCACATGTTGTTCAAGAGTTTTAATAGTTGATGATGAATACTTTAATATTATGGCCCTATAAATGTTAATGCAATAATATTCTACCATTTGTGATAAAGCTTATAATGGAATGGAGGCAATTGAACAAATCAATGATAAATTAGCCAAGCCTTGTCAAAAATGCGAAAACTCCTGTTATTAACTAATCTTCCTTGATATTAATATGCCAATTATGGGTGGGATTGAAACTGTCAAAATTATTAAAAGAATGATGCAAGATAGAATTATTAAAAAGGTATACGTTATTGCCAACACTGGCTTTAGTGATTTGGAAACTAAGGAAAAAGCCTATGATGCTGGAATAGACTATTTCATGACCAAACCTTTAAATATTATGTCTTTTAGGAGTATAGCATCCAAAATATTTCCAAGAGGTTGAATTAAATTGATAATACTTATAAATCTATATATATATAAATATATATTATTACAAATGAAGACAATTCCTTTTTTAACAAAAATCTTAAATATTCTATTAAGTTGAGATAATTGAACTAAATAATAATGTTCATAATTTTTGCTTGTGATTCTGAATAATTATAATTTTAAAGTATCTATTTCCTTCATTTACTATCTTTAATATTATGCACTTCTATTTCTATTTCATTAGAACAATTCTTTCAATAATCAATTACATTCTGAGAATCTCTAATTTAAATTTAATTCTTTTAATTAAAAGCTCTCTTGATGTTTAGATTTATTAAAATAATTAAAATAATTAGAATATTTCTTAAGTTATTTTATTCGATAAATATCTTAAGTGATGTTGGTATAAAAATAAAGGAATTTAATTATAATTAACACATGTAATTCAAATAGATATTCAAGTTAATTTTGGTAATTCTTATTCATTTAATGGTTATTTAGAAGGGTCATTCAACTTTGACAATTCTCGCTTTTTGCTATAAATGATTTAAAAGACTTTTTACTTAAAAGCTCTGATAGCTGCCAAGATTATTACACCAATGATTATGGCGACGAGACCATAAAGATGAGTTTTTGAACTTGAATCAATTGAGAAGTTCTCTACAAACAATTATCCTTTAATTGATTCAGTTACTGCTTTTGTGGGACTACCATCTGGTAAAGCTTTTGAGTATTTTTAAAGTAAGCTTATTTATTATGATGAAATAGGGAGTGGATCTGGAAGTAAATATACAATTTGATCACAATTCTCATATTCAAGATAATATGCCATATTTTCTAATTATTATGCAAAATCCATCAATCTCATTTAAAAATTGTTTTCGATTTAAAAGACTGGATTTTCTTTAAGTTTATCATCTAATTCTACTGAAAATGCAAATAATGCCTTAGATGGAATAGTAGTAGCATTTATTTCTTTCATGTTTAATTGGATTTCACATTTTACTTATTCATTCTTAGATAACTAATGAATAGCTGGACAATATATTTCGAAATTGGATGGTCCAAATGTTAAACCTCCTGGTACTTATTTAATTTAGATTTTTGATTTATCTTTGACTTCATAATCATCTCCAAATCCAATTACATATTCACCTTCTAATTTAACTGAGATTCTCTTGACTGCCTAATTGTAAATATTGAATATTAATATATACATAAACCCATTCTTCTTAATTTGGATAAGTGAGGTATGAATTTTCAATGCAATCGGCAAAGACCTATTAAAAAGCTAAAAAGAATGCGAAGAGCATTTTTTAATGAAAAAATCAAGATGTTTTATATATAAAAAATATTGAATAATATTGAGTTTTGTATTTTTTAATTTTAGTTTAATAGGAAACATAATAAATTGGGGAGTTAAACTAAATATAAAATTAGACTATAGTTTGTATTAAGATGTCATTTTAAAGAAATGATGTTATTTGATTTTATATAATTTAATCAGAATTTCATTTAGTGAATTTCATTATTAAATTTTTAGATTTGCTAGCTTTTTGATTGGTCAAATTTAGGTGTTAATGTAGAGGGGTTGAAGTTTAATACCAATATATAATGAATATAAGTTATAGATATAATTTAATTAAGATGGAGAGTTTCTGAGTAATGGATTTGAGTTGTAGATGGTGTATTTGACTATTAATTATTTGTAATTAAATAAATAATATATATAAATTAGTAATTAAAAAAAGATAGATAAAAATGAAAGGAAAAAGTTTATTGTGTAAAATGATTGTATGTTGAGGATTATTGAGGAAATAAAAATATTAAAGGACTTAAAAATTCCATAAAAATCTTGAATTTAATAAAAATAAAAAAAATGAGTGCGAATGATTTATCTAAGCCTGAAAGTCTGGATAACTTAAGCTAACAATCTTCATAGGAGGGACAGTAAAGGAAATAATATAAGGTTCATCGTTTAGGGAACAGGAAATAATTATCCAATTAAAATTATTATATAAAGGAACAAGCATCAAGCAGAGAGGAGAGAAAATTGAAATCGTATTTGTAGAGGATTGAAGAATAAGAAAAATTAGAAGAGGTAAGTCACCTTTAACTTTAGTTTTTATTAAGGTAGCCTTATTGAAACGAAAGCGTTCCAAGGTATTTAAAGCCTATTATTCAAGCCAAACCAGGAGATTAAGAGTAGTGAAATTTAGGAAGCTCCAAAGTAAATTGATGAAGTCATGTATATACCATAAATATAATATGAAGTATGCCAATATAAGCAACAGTGTTGCTTAATCCTTTGTTGGTGCCGTAGTAGTCATAAATAGATGTGACAGCATAAACAAAGCTTCGTCTTAATCCCAAGCTCAAGATGAAAGTATCTTAATTTAAAATAATTTTCAAAGGAGAAACATCATATATTCCTTTATCTCTCAGAGTGGTATGATAAGTGTGTTGACAACATCCAAAAACTCAATTCCGGAGCCACTTAATCATATTCACCATAAAAAGTGAGTAAATGTGAAGTGACTAACATACAATCTATTAATTAAGATGTTTATTAGGACACTCTCATTTTAATAAAAAATTTTAAGCATTAATATTAATAATAGAATGGTAATGATACAAAAGAGTTATTAAACAAATACTCTGATAAGAAGTTTTTGGAGACAATTTTGAGAGATAATAAATAATAAATAAATAAAAAAATTGGATTGGAAAAGATTCAAATTTCAAATGGGAAGTTTAATTAGAAGAAGTATTGATATAAATTACAACTCATTTTATAAATTTAATAACCATTATCTAAACTGCTTTTGTTATTATAAATAAAGGAGAAAAAATTTTAATTAATCAAAGATTATAGTAATTTAAATCTCATTTTACTTAATAGATATACTATCAGAATCTCAGTTTTTCAAGTTCTTGAAAGAAATATACAATATCTAAACTATTAAATTTTTATTCAGTATCATAGATAATTGAATATTCTTATTTTAAATAAAGATATATTTGTCTATCAAAAACAGGTAAGTAAGAAAATACAAACTCTATAGACATTAAACAACTTTAATTAAATATTTAATTATGATTGAAATAAAATATATAGTAGATCTCTTATGAACTTTCATCATTTTTTTTTCTATTTTAGTGAACATACTCTTTTATGTAAATTAATGCCAGATAAACCATTCTATAGCCAAGCTTTGTAATCAATATTATCTTTTGAGTTATATCCTACATTTGTAGGGGATGTATTTTATCTATCCATGAAAAAATTATTTTAAGATGTTATTCTTTTCAAACCAATCATTTTTGATTGTTAAGGGACTACGGATGTATTAATCTAAAAAGGTTAAACAAAAGACGACTACCTATAAATCTAAATAAATGACTTTACTAAGATTTAATTCGTTTTTATAAAGAATTAACTTGCTCTCTATTATTTTTCTATTTTTGATTAATCAAATGAGATCCTATTGATGAAGGTTTTGATAAACAATTAGATTCTGAATTATTCTTTTTAAGATTATACTTTTAATTCAATTACATTTGCATTTATGTAATCATCATAAAATGATGCTTAAAAACTTTACTTTGTTCAATTTTCATTTATTTTTATTATGCAGAATCAAAATAAAATGATTTAAAAATTTTAATTTCTTTTTGTAAACCAGTTTTACCAAGAAGCTTTTCTCTTGTTTCCAATTCTCCTTTTAATAATTCATTTTAATCATAATGAAATTGTAATTAATTTGGTTTGAATGGAGGTTCAATTTTCTTTTATAGAATTTGAATCCAATCACATCCCTTAAACCAAGAATGAAGCATCAATTCTTATAAACCATTATGAACACCCAATCTACCTGAAGGTTTCTTACATAAAAGACCTTTAAGTAAATCTTTAATATCATCTGTTAAATTTAATTTATCTGGAAATGTCAACTCTTCACTCAAAATTGATTCATAAATCTCTTCTGTGTCTCTTGAGTAATAAGGAGGTAATCCAGTAACTAATTCATATAGAAGTGCACCTAAACAATAATGATCCACTTAAACATTATGACCAACTTTTAATAACATTTCAGGAGCCATATATTCAGGAGAACCACAAAAACTATATGCATAATCATCTTCAGTCATATTTGGTTTTGACAATCCAAAATCTGCTATTCTTATATGACCATCCATATCTATTAATATATTCTCTGGTTTAATATCTCTATAAACAACAGATATTGTATGTAAATAATATATTGCCAAACATATTTCAGCAAAATAAAATCTAGCTTAATCTTCTGTCATTCTCTTCACTTATTTCAATTACCAAAACAATTCTCCACCACTGCAAAACTCTAAAACAAAAACTATGAAATTCTTAGACTCAAAGGCACATTCCAATTTATTTATAAAGGGATGATCCAATACAGTCATTATGTCTCTCTCATTTTATACAATTCCTATATGATTAGTTTATCATCTACCTTATTTTTTACGTTAGATAATAAATTCTTTATCTATCAATTTCATCGCATAAAACCTTCCATCTGATTTCTTTTTCACTAAATATACTCTCGAAAACCCTCCAACACCTACACATTTGATAAATATAAAATCCTTCAATGTTATTTAAGATCCTTAATTAGTTCCATAAAATGGTTATAAATTTAATGTTTATCCACTGAATATATCCAATGGTTTGTTTAACTATTAAATATAAAAATCTATAGGTAAATTCTTATCTACAGTATGAAATGATACAATTTCCATATCAAGACATACATTACTTATACCACCTTGAGTTTTAATTTCTTCAGGCTAAGATCCAGTAGATTAATATGAATAGACTGAATGTTTTTTCATTTCTGATTTCAAATATTCCATCAATTAACCTGTACTTTTTTAAGGATCTATTGTAAACTTATATTACTAATTCAAATAATGAACTACTACAACAATTTAATTTGCTACACTTACAAAAGTCTAATTTTTTATTGTTTATATAAATGATTTCTGAAGTTGATTAGAGTTGGTTCTTCGAGTATCAGTAGTAGCAATTGTCTTTAGATTATTGGATGTATCTGAAATATTATTCTGCTAACTAGATTTCTAAGTAGACAATTATTTATGACTAGTCATTAGTTTTAATAATTCCTTCTTATATTATTTCCCTTATAAGAGCTGTCCCTAACATTTCTGTAATTATCTCAAATCAATCCCTTAAAACCCAGAACTTTAATTAGTTTTATGAGTTGGACTCTGACTAAGCAACCCACTTGGATTGAAAGATTAACTTAATTTGATGTTACTTTTACTCGCACAACTACAAATTACTATAATTAATACGTTTTTAATTTATTCTATTGTACGATCTCCTATAACTATTGTTAAGGACGAGTTAAATGTTGCATTTGGATGTTATTAATAATTATTCGAATTTTAAATAACACAATATACTAAAATATAAACACATCAAACTTAATTAAATTATATCAACATTGTTTCACCTCAATTGTTTCTAATTCTCTACTAAAATCCACTAATCTTATTTGAATCTATAGAAATGATTGAACAATATCTATTCTCTCCAAAATTACATCATTTTTAGTGAACATAAAATGATTCTAAATTTCTAGGTAGAGTTTTCAATTCTAAAATCAATTATTCTTAATAGATAGTCATTTCATTACAATAAACTAAATTAATAAGGAAATCTATATAATTTTTTCATATTGTAAATCAATATTTTTTAGAATATCGAAAAATTATACAAAAAATGTTGACTTAGAAATTTCTGTCTAAATTATTCTTCAATCAACAAATTTGATAAATAATTGAATAATTATATTAGAAAATTGTTTGAGTCTACACTCAATTTAACATTTTCTAATATTTAGTGGTATAAATTATTATTTCATCTATGGTTATTACAGAACTGTTTACACTTAAACTTACTAATGATGCTGTTAAATCATATTCAATTTAATACAAATCCAAAATTAGACAAAAGTTTTAAGAATAAAGTTTAGTTGCAAATATAGAATTTGATTATATAAGATATCCTTACTTTTTCATTTAATTTTCTATATGAAATAGCTTTAGAAGACAACATTATCTTCAATAATTAGAGTGTCTCAGTATACATAATGATGGGTTATTCATAATTCGTATTAAAATAGTAATTATTCCCTTTCTTTTTTAATTCATCCTATTTTAAATTGTCAACTTATATAATTCTTAATCTATTGAAATGGCCATATTATTATTAGAATTCTTAATAGGCGATAGAGAAATATTGTATTGTTAGAAGGTTCTGGTGAATTTGAAATTTTTGATTATTAAAGTGAATGTAATTTTAATGATTGAATTTGCTTGATTTTTGGATATGATCATTAATTTTATCTTATTTTATTTATGAGTATCATGGTGTTTAAAAATCTAATTGTAATTCAAAGTGTTTAGATTGTATATAATAAATAATGTAAATATTATAAATATTATTAATATATAGAAAATTCAAGGCTTGAATATGGATTAAGTTAATGCCAAAGCACTATAGGATAGGGAGAAGGCAAGGATGACTCCGAAAATTCCAACTAGTATTTTATACTATTCATCATTTAGCACTTTTCTTTAATTAATCATTTTAATAAATATTATTAAAAATATATTGGATGAATAGATATACTTATTGTATTATATTTCAAATAATTTCTACAAATGCTTTTGGATGTTAAAAGACTGTAGCTGTTGGTTTGACGACTTCAGCATTTCTTGGTAGGACTGGTTATCTTTTGGTTGAAATATGTTTTTTTTATTTATT
>JPFL01000113.1:35354-58529 GCA_000733385.1 Paramecium biaurelia
CTTCAGCATTTCTTGGGAGGACTGGTTATCTTTTGGTTGAAATATGTTTTTTTATTTATTGGCTTCTGTTTTCTTTTTATCATTTTCTTAGACTCTCTTAACAAATTCTTCTCTGCATTTTGATGGTCTCAAATGATCAGCTCTTACATGGAATCTTTTCTCCACATATCTACCTCTGACTCTTCTTTGTAATGAAACACCTATTCCTCTTGGATTGACATTGAAAACTCTAGCAGTACGTCCATGATAATATTAGAAGGGTACACCTTTATGTTATGCACCATCAACCAAAAGATCAACAAAATCACCTAAGATTCATGATGTTAATATACCTCTTTTGAAGGTTTAGAGTGTTTTACGAATACTAATGTTTCCATGTCCTCTGAATGGTTTAGCAAACTTGCTTCTTGTACCTTTTCTCAAACCATAACTATGTGTCATTTTTTGAAGATATTAATTTTTTTTTAAATTATTTATACTCACATAAACAGAAAGCATTGAATAGGAAATTTAAATTTATTAATGTATGTTTTTAATATATATATCATTGAGCTGCGACTGGAGCTTAAACCTTTGGGGCATCCTTTTTTTAAGTTGTTTATTAAACAGGTCGTTTTCTTTCAATGACACGAATCTTTCTGTCTTCAGCAGATCTAACTCTCACAATACGAGCATGGATAGCACATGATATGCAATACTATTCTGATTAATATAAACACTACTTAGAGTTTGTCAAACAATTTTGGAATAGACTATTATTATTTAGTTTCATAAGCAGAAGCTTCCAAAATGTCTTTCTTTGATGATGCATCAACAATGTCTCTCACTGTGAATCTTTTGATGGCTTTATCTTTGCCAACTAATCTACAACAATTTGAGCATGTGACTGGCTTGACATGACCTCTATTTTTCTTGGAACGACCATTATTTCTTCTCTTTGATGGCATAAGAATTTTTTATTTTTTAATAATTTATTTAAAATGATTTAATTTTTTTTTTTCATATTAACATCCCCCAATACCATATCTATTTTAATTAATATAGTACATATTCATCATCATAAGAACTCAATCATAGGAAATCTATATCTATAAAATATTAAATTCAATTCATTAAATCTTAACTAAATAGTATTCAATCCTAATACATAACCCTTAAACTTTATATTCAATAAACCATGTCTTATTATTATTAATGATTTTTCAATAATTTATATCGATGTATTAAATCTATCCTTATTAATACATTTCTAAATTCTTAAATACATAATATATTAAAAATTACGTATACTTTACAATATTTATAAATATAGTAATTATTTCTTCATATTTTAAGTGTTATTTTGTTATTATTAACTCTTTTTTTAATAGGCTACATTTACATTTACATTATAAGCAAAGTCATTTATATTTAGACATTCAAAATTTGATATTTATGAAATTTAAGACTTTGGGGATTAATTGTATAGATTTATTTACTATGATTATAAACATTTCTAAATTATAACTTGTTATATGAATTGACAGAAATGAAATAATTTTAACAGCTTATCTCATAAAATCTATTTCTTTTGATAATTCTTTTATTTATTTTTATAGCCAAAATGAATTTACATCCTTTAGATTTTTTAATTTGATGTTCTTTGATTAAATCTATTAATTTGAGATTCTTAATCCAATGTTCAATAATTATATTAGATTTACATTATTTGTTTACTAATCACTATTATCAAATATTTATTATCCTAATACCATTCATCCGTAATTAATTTCTTTGATAACAATCATATTTTTGAATAATATTATATAATTAAATATATTTTTTTATATGAATTTTTATTATATCAATAGATATACTTTAATAAGCAAAAACATGCTTATCACTTATAATTTAAAAAAAATACAATAACAAAAAGACAGTATATAAAGGTGATCTTATAATTTAGTAAATGAGGCATGTAAGTTTGAAAATAATCTCCTAATGCAACAGAATTTAATATAAATATGAAGATGAAATATTTAAATTATAATATAAAATGGCCGATACATTTTTATTGACTGAGGCTTAGATTACTCAAAAGAAACCTGTGTAATTGAGTCCTCCTAAAATAGAAACTGAGGCAGAGAAGAAAGAAAGGCATTGGTAATAGATTTTGAATAAAATTCTATTCAATCCTCCTAATGATGATTATTATCAAAAATGGCCAATCAAACCAGGTTGATTTGAATTCATTAATCTTTAATAGGAATATTTTTCTATAAGGCTTTGGCTGTGGGAAAATTACCAACAGAATAGATAAGAGTAAATATACCTGAAAGTATAATGTGTTTTGAATAAACATATATTTTGATGTATACTGATCCAACAACAGGATAATTAATGAGAAAAACAGATATTGGATATTAGGATTTCGAGAATAAAGTATAAGTTCAATTAAATTAGGTGCATCAATATCATGAAGAATATTTGAAACGTCATGTAAAAGATGATAGATTTGATTAGAGAACCAATGCATTTGTGAATTAGGATAATCCATATATAATAAGTAGAGGTCAAACTGGGTAGGATTGGAATATGTCTAAAGCTGTATATACATTTAGGTAATAAAAAGAGAGAAAAGTTTAATTAGATAACAATAAATTAGAACAACGATTTGTAATATCAAGGGTAATGAAAGCCACTATTGTTCGACTTGTATTCTATACAAAGAATTCAAAATCATCTCATGCTAATTACGGTTATAGAATAATGAATGTAATGGAATTATATGATCCAAATCCTAAAAAATCAATAACTAACAAAACTACAATTAATACAGAACAATAAAATTCATTTACTATTCAATAAATAACTGGAGTGGGATTATATGAATATGAAAAAGTTTGTGAATAGATTGTCACTTATTTAGAAAAGAATTACCCTGTAAGAATCAAGACAGGTGTTTTTGATTTTCTGTAAGATCCAGAAGGAAGAATCTGGTTATTTAATTGTAAATAATTAATAATGGAAAATGCTATCTCAATGAGTGAAATTCAAGGAGTAGGTTAAGGTAAGAAGACACTTGATTAATTGACTTGTTCAGTCTATTGTAAATTATGTGGTATCATATTTAAGAAAGATGATGCCAGTAAAACACTTACTTATAAATTATTATGGGAATTAGTTTAACATTTAAAAAAGAGAAATAAATAATTAACAAATATAAAAGTCTCTCATTTATCTACCAGACCTTGTAGAGTATGTGACGTTTGTTATATGTTAATTGTTGGAGAACATGAATTAGTTGAAATTGAACAGAAATTTGCTATTGCTTAAAATATTCCATTAGGAGATGCTATTATTAGAGTTCCTATGGATAGTAAACCAAAACATAGACCAGCTCTATTGAATGAATAACTATATCAATGGAGGTTACTTTTTTATTTAGAAATGGTTGATTTGTAAGGTAAAAGATTGATAGATTTGAATGGGAATTCTGTTGTAGATTTAAAGAATATAATTTTATAATATCGTTTACATCAATCAAAATCATCATTTAAAACACATATTATTAAAGATGATAATTAATAAACTTTGAAAACAAATAAATAACAAACTTCATAATCATAATAAAAATAACTTAGATTTAGTGGAATAGAAAGATCAGATTCTATTGATGCTCCAGATGGTTAAGTTGATGATTAATTTGCATAAATCAATGATGAAAATTTAAAATTGAATGTCATCAGAGTCCATTACTTTTTTAGTGAAACTACTGATATTGAAAAATTCTTGTCAGAAACAGAAATTAAGATGAGATTGTGTTAAGGTTCAGAGTGGGTTAATTATGTGGCAGAAGGATCTACTAAGACTATACATCACTTTAAAAATTCTTAGATGGGAGGTTAAAGACATAGAGCTTAAGTTTTATTGTTTTTTGCAAATGGACACTATTGTATATTGAATCTATAAGTTGGATTGGTATTTATTATATTTAATATTTAGTTTTGTGATGGTCAATATAACACTGGCAAATTGAATCTCTATAAATATAACAATGTATACTTCCCAGATGATAATTATTATAATTGTAATCCATTTCCTCCTGAATGGATGGAGATATTTGATCCTCAATATGTTAATATGCATAACACATTTGAAGAGTAAGTAAAAGAAATAGAAGCTTACTCTCCAAAATGTACTAAACATGAATTGAATTAAATGATAGATTTTAACAAATATAAGGAAACAACAAAATATAAAGCAGTCAAACCTAAAATTGATGCTAAAAAGAGAGATATACAATCAGCAGCCCCACAATATGGTTCAAATACTCAATAAGTATTACCTAAATTGCCATAGTCAGCTAAGAAATATTCAAATACAATGAGATAATTTGATGAGCAATAATTATTGTAGCATTATACTTTAGAGGAATAGGATATAGGGGAGTTGCTATTTGAAGAGAAGAAATAGAATAAGAAAATTAGTAAGGAAGATAGAGAATTTTATGAATAACACAATTTGTATGATGAGGAAGCAGAAGATAGTTAAGAAGATCAAGAATTAAATTTGAGATTGAATAAACAAATTCAAAAGTCAATGAAATAGTTGGATAATTAATCACAATAATCTAATTCTGTGAGACCAATAAGATCAGCATAATAGTTACCACCAAAAGGACACAGATGATAATATATTATTAATTATAAAAATGGTTTATTAGTGGACAAACTTTGTATGGGAAACCAATGCATGGTGGTTAAGAAGAATCAGACCTGTACTTTTGTCAAAATATCATCAAGTTTGTTGTCTTAGGAGCATTTGCATTTACAGCATTCTATGGAGGCAGATATTATTTCTTTGGAAAGTGGGCTTATTATAAACAAAGATAATTTACAGAGTCTGAACTTGTAGCATAAGCAGAAGTTAATAAGAGGTGTAATTGTTATATAAATGCATTATAGAAATTGGGGTTATGGAGTTTGGTACAAACCAACATTGGAGAGAAGTAGAAAGAAATTATTATAAGATGCATTGAAAGGTATAAAGAGAGATTAATATTTGTTTAGATAAATATAGATATGCAATGACATGGGAAGAATTATTTTATGAGGATCCAAGACCAGTTGAAGAAATTCTTGAAGAAGAAAACTCTTGGGAAGAATATGAGATTTGATAAGATTTAATATTCCTTATATTGTTATAGATATATATAATAATTTCATATGAAGAGAATCCATATGCAATTCACATCAATCATTCTTATTTTAGAGATGTGGTTATAGCTTAAGCTAATTTCACTAACTCACTTATATAACTAGAAATTTTATATTATTTTATACGTCGAAGTCAATGATGATCTACTAATTACTGATGATTCAATCTTATTACGTAAAGCCACAATTTCATTTAATTGAACTGCATCAGATAATGGTCTTCCTTACTTTCTTAATGATCCTTTTAATGGTAATTAAAAAGAATCATTTGGTCTTTAAAATATCTTCTTTTATGAAGAAAATTGAAATTTTGAATTTTGAGTTTACTTTTCATTTGAATTGTTAACTATATTCTAACCCAAATTGCTTGAAATACTTTAGATATTCAATTAATACTAATTACATTTATTTCATTCCATATGCTCTATGAGGAGAGTATAGATTCTTTTAAGGAGTAAAATTATCGTTTGAATTATAATTTAAAGTTGCCAAACGAGATTAGGACAAATCTCTAATTCTTACTTGTAAATTGTCAAAAGATGGTACTCCTTAACGATTCTCTATTCTTTTATTAAAAAGTAATTCTTACTTAACATAATTGTATGTCGATTGATTTACATCATTATTCAGACTCAAATTTAATCTGTCTTTTACATGAGAACGATATGATTTCAAATCAAAATTGGCATCTAAGGGATGACGTTAAGTATAATCATTATATGTTCTCATGTCTTATTTTCTAATATTTAAATAATAAAAAAATATTTTTTATTTATTCTAGGTTATTATAAAACAATATTGTAATCAGAATTTTTTCAATTGTCTGACCGAGATTGAATTTTTGAAATCATACAAAGAACTCAGTTATGGTAAGATAGATTTTGGAGAACAGTGAGTGGTATTTGGTTTAGAACGTTTTGCAATATATTAACTAATTGGTCTATTGGCTTATTTCACATAGTAGACTCTTTCCAATTTTTTTAATTCTTTAGGGGAAGATAGGAAATGTGCAAAGGACTTACGATTTTAATGAATCTTTGGTTTAAATTGATAAAACTCTTCATCTGAATCATGTTCATGTACTACTTCAATATGGTGTTGTTGTTGTTGTTTCAATTACCTTAACTTAAACAATAACAAATTACTTAATTCCTTCAGCAAGTAAATTGCCTATAGCAGAAGGTTTATGAATATGTACATTCTAATTAATGGCTTTCTTCATTTTATTTCTTTGTCGATCTCTTATTTTTTAGACAATCTTGTATCTAATCATGAATTACACACAATGAACATATTTCCTGAACTTTTTGTTTAATCTCTTCCTTCGATTAAAGCTAATTTATATATAAACAATTCAATTTACTTGCTTTCGAAAGGAAATAACTGGAAAGTCTTTTTTATAAATGAATTGTTCTTACCACAATTAATACAATTGCAGCTAGTATTCCTTATCGTTGTTGAAAAGTATTTTTTCAATCTTCTTGATTATCGTTCACTTAATTAAGGAATTTCCTCAACTAATTGTATTCTATATTTTGTAAACAATGACATTTTATCTTAGAATCTAAATGGTCTACTACTTTGCTATTAAGAAATAATCTTTCTATGTTATGGTTTTATTGGTGACTATAGTAATGATTTATTCATTTTTATTAATAAATATAAATTGATTTAACTGGAATAGATTAAAATAAATGGAAGATTGTCAACATGAATTTGATATAAATTATCGCATTTATCTTTTATACTATTCTCATTATGACACAAAGTTTATTTAAATAAATGTATTAAAGTTATGAATATATATTATATTATATGATACTTATTTTAATTAGAACTATTAAGCTTCAATAGAATATTATATCATTATAGATATATACTATCTTTTTCATAATAATTTGTAATTCAAATATTATGTTTAGTATATTCATCTATAATTTTAAATCCTAATTTATTATAATTTATTAATAAAATATGAATAGTATGATGAATAATGAAATTACATAATAAAATTCAAAATTGATCCTATATGTGATACACAAATACTTTGGTGATTGTATTAAAGTTAAAAATTATAAATATAATATTTAGTAATTATTTTACAAATTTTCTGATAGAATGTTCTTTTGATATTAAAATTCTATTCATACGTGGAATTAATAAAATAAAAAAATAATTAATGAAGACAAGCATATTGATTGTTATCTTAATCTCTTGTACAATCGCAAAATAGCTTTATGATGTAAAAAAGTCATATGTCACTCCTGTTAATGAAATAAATTTTGAGAAATAAATCAACAAGATAAGACAAACAACTAAATATGTTACTATAGTGCATTTCTATAAATATTCAGGTATATATGCAAATTTAATTGGTAGATGGAGAAAGTAGATCTTTTGCACCAAAATATGATGAATTTACAAATGAATATAAAGGAATATTTAGAATAGCCTCATGTGATTGTGATGAAGCTGAAAAGATTTGTTAGAAAGAGAGTGTCTCTAAATTCCCTACATTTAGAGTGTATCCTCCATATCCTGTTCCTGCAATTGATTATGAAGGTCCTCTTGAAATTGATGGAATCTTGAAATTAGCTACAAAATACATTCATAACAATGTTATTGAAATTACTGAAGCTAATATCAATACATTTATTAATGAGAACCCAACAGTTCCTAAAGTGTTATTATTTAGTGAAAAGAAAGGATTCCCTTTAGTTTATAAAGGATTAAGTGTAGAATTTGAGGTATGTAAATTAAGTAAACATTTAATAGAAAAAATTATCATTTGGTATAGTAAGAGCAACAGAGAAAGCATTGTTAGAGAGATACAATATCAAAGCTTTCCCTAAATTGTTACTTGTAAAAACTAATGAAAAAAAACCATTTCCATATACAGGAGAATATAAATTTAAGCCAATGTTTGATTTCTTGAATGTTCACAGTGAAGTATTTGTACCAGGAGGTGGATCATCTTCTGATAGTGCTGCAACAAAAGAATGGATGATGCAAGTTGTACCATAATTACATTAAAGATCTGCAAATGATATCTGTTTAAAAGTTGATAGTGTAATTTGCGTAATCTTATTGAATAATGGAGATAAACCGTAAATTATTTATATTAATATTTTAATAGAGATAATGCATTAGTAGATGAATTGAAGAAGTTAAATTAATAATATGAAAGACACATCAACAGAGGAACAGTTTTCAAATTTATGTGGTTAGATGCTAAAACAGAATCAAAAGTAATTTCAATATTGTTATAATTATAATAGTGGGGTTAAGCATTAGATTTCTAAAATGAACCAAAAATAGTGTTATTGAATCCAAGTAAAAGAAAGCGATTTGCTGTTCATGATGGTGAAATGGCATTTGAAGCAATATGTATATTTATTGGATAACAATTATTATAGAGAGAAGTTTAGAAAAGTTGATCAGTGGAGATCTCAAATTCAAAAATATAGGAGAATCATTACCTGATTTTGTGAAAATTGATTTGTGAATAATTGTTAATTAGCTTATCATTAATATTTATTTATTTATGTCATTTATGTCATTTATAGTACACATAGTTAATTTTAAGTAATTATAAACATAGTTAAATTAAGTTTAATATAAAAAAAACACATATGTATACAATAACTTTTTGATCTTAATATTCTTTAAATCAAGAAATATAATTTTATTATATATTTTTATGAAATTATTGATATTAATATTACTATTAGCGAGTGTCTTATGTCGAGAATATAGACCAATGGCTGGAGGTAAATTTAAGCCAGATTAAAATGATGAAGGATTGGTATAAGCAATAGAATTTGCAAAATAACATTTTGAAAGTTAGAATTGTTTAATTTATAATTAGCATCTTGTGATGGAACTACTGGATATTCATGGGATAAAACATTAGATGTGGACTAATAGATTGTAAATGGAAGCAATTATTATATTTCAGCTTAGTTGAAAAATGGAGATTAAATAAAAAATGTTTAAATTGTAGTTTATATGCCAGCATCTCCACCAGATATTAGAATAACATCATGTATAGTCTTATGAAATATGTTATGATGATTAGATAATTCAAATAATATAGTCTTTTTTAGGATTTAATAAAATGTGTCTAAAAGAATTTTTTTCTGTCTTATGAAAATCATATATAGTTCAACTTACGTCATTAAATGTAGCTTACAAATTTATGCTTAAAGTAATTAAGTAATATGTAATTCTGAAAAATATCTTTCATTTGAAATCCATCTTCATCGTCATTCCAATTCACATTATCTTCATAATATTGAATGCTTGAATATTTTGAATAAGATATTTCTAAATTAGAATATACATTATACAAGAAACCAGCACTTTCTTTATTTATTATTATTAATAATGTTATTAATTATACTATTATCAATAAATGCATTTGCATATATGCATAAACACGAATAGCACTTGATGGACTTATATAACAAAATGAATTCAATAAAAGAGTTCTTAACTTAATTGGAATACTATACAGCATTAGAGAAATTAGAAATGAGATCAAATTAGTATCTTGAATTTGAAGAGGAAAGTCTAACCATTTACAATGAACATTATTAAGAAGTAAAGATAATAGGTGAATAATCTAGTTTATAAATTCCTTTAAGATACAATAGACATTCAATAAAAATGAAAAGGAAGATATCAAATTTTTTTTGAGGGAAACATTTCCAGAAATTGTCGAGAAGATAAAACGTATAATTGCAGATAAAGTAAATTTATAATAAAATTTAGGAAAAATTAATAGAAGGCGATATTAAAGAAATAGCTAAACTTAAACATTAATAACCAGAAGATATAAGTCAAAGATTTGAAGAATTTAATTAACTACATAAGAAAATCTAAGAAGGTACTTTAGATTAATAAATAACAAAATAGTTTTGGATTAGAATGACGAATAAGTCATTTATAAAACCTTAGAATTATTGGAATCAAAGATTATGATAGGTTCTTTCAAATAAATGCAAAGTGAAGAAGTTGATTTCTTTATGAAAAATGTTGATAACCTCTTCAAAGAAAAATAAGATCATTATAAAAAATAAGAAGCAATTTAATTACTTAGTTTAATGAGTAGTGTAATATCGGAATATCTTATTACAATTATGAATGATTAACTTGAATCTTCCTTTGATTTTCTGGATAAGGAACTTTTCTTTACCGAATCCAAAAACACTCACTTCACTGCAAAAGAATAATATATAAATCTCTTAAGTAGATTAGATTGTAATCTTTATCTTATTTTAAGAATTACATTAAACTGTTTGGATATAAATGATGGAATTACCATATGATATCTATTAATTAGAAATAGCTCAAAAATAATTTGAATAAGCAACATCAATAGGAAATCGTGCTATATCATATCATTAATAAATGAATGAAATGATAAAAGCAATGTTAGAACGGTTTTTGTAAAGATGAATTTTAGTTTTATATATCATTAAACTATTTTCATCATCATCTCACAAAATTCTTCGAAACTAATTTAACCATCACCATTTCTATCTATCTCTTTTATCATATCCAACCAATATTTTTCATCAATACCAGTTAATGATGGTCCTAAAACTTCTTTTATTTCGAGTTCAGATATGAATCCATTTCCATCTTTATCAAATATTTAGAATGCCTTATATATTATTAAATATACTTCTTTTAATTTTTCTGTTTACATAGCTTTTTTTCTATCCATTGATGCTATAATAAATTCAGTGTAATCAATTGTGCCTGATCCATCCATATCAACCAATTCCATTATTTTTTAAACTTCTTATAATGCTGTTTCATCATCCATATACTTTTTATATGTCTCAAGTATTTCATCCTTTGTCAGAATTCCATCTCCATTTGAATCCATCTCTTTAAAAGCTTACATCTTTTGAATAATGATTTAAGTACTAATTAATTTTTTTCTTCCTTTGAAATCATAGTTGTTCCAATAAACATCAAAGTTGCTTATTATAATTTTTACTCTGCTCTGAAATTCATTAAATTCTTTAATCTACCTTAAACAACTTATTTATCTAATTTTTCTTAATGTTATTATTAAAACCAATTGTGTTCCAACACTTATTTTGCATTCATTCTCTTTTATACATCATATTATAACATTTTTATAACTAAATCTTTTGCTTATTGACTAACAAGATCCCACAATTCTCCCTATCCTGATAAAAACACATCTTTATACTTCTAATGAATACTTTCCATTCAAAATACTCTTTTAAATCTCGGAATCAGTTCTGCCATTAAATGGAGGTGTTCCAGATAATAGTATATACAATATTACTCCACAAGACCAAATATCACATTTTTCATTATAATTACGTCTTAACACCTCTGGAGCCATATAATAAAGTGTCCCAAATTTTTCATTTATTTATTAGTTTGGTGAAAATATTTTAGCAGTTCCCCAATCAACAACCTTAACATTATAATTCCCCTAACTAGTTATATCTAATAACACATTTTCTGGTTTCAAATCTCTATGAACAATATTCTAATTATGAGCATAAAGTATTGCTGACATTATTTATTTCATTATGTAAGATGCTTCCTTTTCAGAAAAACTTCCCTTCTCTATTATCTTGTCAAATAATTCACCACTAATTATTCATATGGTATCACATACCCTGTACATAATTCGATAATAATGTAATAGTTTTTCTCATCCTAATAAAATTCATATAGTTTTAGTATGTGTGGATGATCTAATTACTTATAAACATTGATTTCATTTATAAACTATTATTATAATTCTGCTGTTGATAATCTTGATTTGCTGATTACCTACAAGTTTATATGTAACCATACTTTCATTGCTCTAATTGCTCGTGTTTTACGATGTGTGACTTTTCTTACTTATGAAAATGCTCCTACACCCAATACACCCTACATTTAAATGTTAAAAATTACTCCTAATTTATAATCATCAGTATAAGAATTTTGTTTCTCTACAATGAATTGACTAAAATTTAATTTTAGATGATTTTAATCCATTCCAATCACTTAAAAATAAAATAAGTTTATTATTATTATTTAATATATCTCATAAATAATTAAACAAAATTATCAATTAATCAATTTTGATTTTAGAAATGCATCCTGAATTTCAAGATATTTTTTGTCATAATTTAAATTTATTTCATATTCTCAATTAACTAATCAAAATTCTTTAAATATTAATCTTTTTTAATACATATTGTTAAGTCATATGGATAAATGGAACTTTACTTAATTTTGATGTTTTTTCAACAAATTAAATTCATTTATAATATAATCAAAATAAAATGGACTTACGTTCAGATAAGAGTTTCTATTAATTGATTTTTATCACTTCAAAATTAAGTTATTAGACCTTTTAAAACTATTTAATTCTCTTTACAAATTTCTCTGAATCACTTGATAGAATTTAACTCTATATAGCATTACTTGTTCTATACATATTGTCAATATTTATTTCTAACATTGAATTAAGAGATGAATCATTAGACATACTTACATTACGAGAAGTTAATTCATTATTAAAATTCTTAATAAAATGTTTTGGTCTTTCTTCATTTCTTGTTGTATTACACATCCTCTCAGATTTATCTACCTTTATTCCTTTATCTTTATTTCTCATAAACATATAAGCATATAATCTAACATCCTTACTTAAAGGATCATTCAACACATATTTCTCCTTCTAAAATCCCTAATATTAATTATTTTTCATTTGCATTTTTCTTTTCGCTTTATTCAAAATATCTATCTCCTTTTATTATCTTTCATTTAAAAACCCTTACAATTATTCATCTATTTCATCACGAACCTTTACCTTAATAAATTATTTCTATTCACTACTTACTGTATTCCCTCTTTGCTTTTCAACCTTCTTAACTCTTAAATATCCATGAGTTGTATATTTCACATTATCAAATTCACGTTGTCCATCAGCCCTCTCAGTCAATAAATTCCTTTATTTTATCTTATTCTTATTTTCTTCACTTACCTCATAGAGTTATCTAAAAAGTTAAACATCTCTAAGATTATTATCTTCATTTTGTTCAATTTATGAATTCTTTTAAATTAATTTCTTTATTTTCTCAAATCTTTAAAATACACGAACTTTTTTATCAATTTCTTCATCTGTAAGTCCCTGTTAATGTAAGGACTTATATTTGCTTCCCACTTACAATTAATTCGCAAACATGTTAGCTCTCTTAATGAGTCTAATTCTGTTTTTTAATTTTGCTTCTTTCCTATTTATGTGATTGCATTCATTAACTAAATTGAGAGCAGAACGTTCCCCACATAAAAATTCTCTAAAACCTTATCTAAGTTTTTCATTAAACTAAAAAGGATTTGGTTAATGTAATGGAGATGATGTACATATTGGATCATTTATCAATTAATATTTTTATGCAGCCAATCTCTATGCCTGATTTCTAGATTTAAGAGTATTATTAAAATTTCCAAACATTTAATCCCAAATTAATAAGTTCTATCTATTACTTTCAGCTGTAGATTAAGGAGTGCTTGCTAGAGTTGTCCTAGATTTGTTAATAATCTTTAGCATTTAATTTATTCTATAAATTAAATTATACAAAAATTCATCAATAAAACTTATTTTGAAAAATTCAATTAAAAAAAAATGAAAATAAATTCAGTGATATATATTTTGTAAATACACAAGAAGTAAGAGTTTTGTTATTATAAATATTGAGTAATTAATTTTTATTTTTATATCTATGAATTATTAAGACCCTACTATTTTGGCATTAAAATAATAGAATGTTGAACAACAAAGATAAATAGAATAATTGATGGGAAGAGTCAATATGCTCATTAAATAATAATAACTATTGAGACCTCCAAATAAAAAATTAGAAATTGTGTATAAGAAGAAAAAATTACATGACGATATAATAGATGAAGTAATTTGAGCATCAACAACTATTTTAGTTAAAATCAGCTAAGGAATCTCTTTATGATCCACAAATTGAGTAAAAGAAAAAGGAAGATAACTTTATCAAGAGGTTCTAACTCAATAATGCTATTAAAACAGCCAAAGCCCATGTTGAAAAGGAACGTGAGGAATAAGCAAAATATATGAAAAATATTAGTAGTCATCATTAAAAATCAATCGAAGAATAGAAATAATAGATGTATTAGTAAAAGAGAACAAATAGGAATAAAATATAATTAAATGAATTTTAATCTAAATACAATTATTAATTATATTGGGATGAGAGAGTAAAAAAATTTGAATAAGAGTAAAAAAATGTTAAGCATCAATTATCTAAATCTATGATGGATTAAGAAAATTTAATGAATTATTTGGAACAATAAGAAACATTATTAATGGGAAGATTATAATAGAGTAAATCTTCTCAATAGTTCTTATTTTAAAAATTAGAAGATGCCTAAAGATTAAAAGCTAAAGAATTTGAATCAAAATATGGGAAACCTAAAGAATCTAAATTTTAATAAATACTAGATATTAAGGCAAAATAATGAATATTTATATATATATTGAATTAATTACATATAATTTGATATTGTAAAAATCTAATTTATATATAATTTCTAGGAATTTTAGATTAATTATATAACATCTAATATATTAGGTTATCTTATGATATTTTAAAGAAATTTCATATAATTTTTATCTTGTAATGAAAATGATGGTTTCTTTTATGGTGGTTTCAGAGATTAAATTATTATCAAATATATAAATATCTTATCTATATTTTTTTATTATTATTTTATATTTAATATTCATTTTCTAACCTATGATTTGAATGCTAACAAATCATTTTCTAATTGAACTTTATCCAATTTCAATTATTCTCTTTCTTTGGTTCTTTGATCAAAATCTTTTTTTAATTTATCAAATTCTGTCTATAATTATTTATTCTATTTTTCTGAACTTGTCCATTTATCATTAATTAATCCAATTTGAGATACTTTTGCTTCTAATTGTCCCTATGTTTATTTAACTTTAGATAATTCATTTACATTCTAATCAAATTATTATTTTAATTGATTGAATTAATCTTCTTTAGTTTTTAATGAACTTTGTAATACAGCAATTTAATCTTTCATTTTCTACAATTCTTAATCTTTTTTATCTCTATCTTTAGTTAGATTTGCTAAATCTTTTTGAGCTTAAGCTAATATAATAATAAATATATATTATACCTAATTATTATTCAAGTACTTTTAATTTATCTGTCAACACTTTTTTATCTTATAATTATTATTCTAATCCTGCAATAGTTTATTTTAATTTATCACTTTCATTACCTTTCTATTCAAATGTTGTTTTAATTCTTGTAAATTCTTATTCAGTAGTTTATGTTTGTTTTTTAAAATCATTAAATTACTTTTCAATCAACCTAATTCTATTTAATTCAATTTCACTTGTACTAAGTTTTTATGATAATACATCATTTTCAGTAACCTTATCTTTATAAATTTATTATAAACGATCTATTTCTTTTAAAAGTTCCTATATCTTTCTATCTGCTTCAGGTAATCTATCCTTAAATCCTTATAACATATTAATTTCTTATTAAGTCTTATTTAATTATCTTGTTAATTCATCTAATTATCTAAGATAATCTTTAATTTAATCTTCTTAACTCTTACATTTCTCATTTACTGATTACAATGAAACAAGTTATTGATTCAAAATAATTAATTAAGAATTCAATTACTAAACTTCTAATACTCTTTCTATAAGTTTCTTATTTAAATCATCATAATCCTTCAATTTATCATCCAATTTCTATTAGAATTCTGTTACTTATTTTTCAAGAATAGTTATTTCTGCTTTCAACTTTAAGATCTAACCTTTCAAATCTTCAATTTCCTTATTTCTTTTTTCAAGAATAAGTTTCAATCTATCAATTTCTTATGCTAAAAAGACTGTTTTAGATTCAAGATCACCTAATTTCTTTTCTAATAATTCATTATCCTTTAAAACTTAATCATAATTCTATCTATAGTCTTTTAATTCTTCATTAAGTGAAGTATTTTCATTTTCTAATTAATGAATTTTCCTATCAGCTTCTTCTAAATCCTTTTCAGCCATATCAAGACTATGATCTCTTTCTTAAATCAATTATTATAATTTCTCAATTTCTTTACGATAATCTTCAATTTATGCTTATAATTATTATATTAAATATTCTAATTCCCTTATTCTAGATTCTGCATTAGAGAGATCATTAGCTAAACGATTCAACTCTTAATCCTTTTATGCAATTATATTCTCTGCTCGTTATAAATCAGATTCTAATCTTTTAATTACACTTTCCTATTCCTTAATAAAATTATCTTATCCTGAATTATTATTCTTCAAATTTGAATTCTCATTTTCTAATTATCCATATCTATTTCTCCAAGTATCAAGATCTGATTAATATTATCTCAATTATGAATTCAGATCATTAATTTAAGATTCATAATTTCTAATGGCTGCATTATATTTACCTTCCAAATCACCATATTTTAATCTCCAATCATCATTTTCTCTTTACATCTAATCAATAATCTATTTTAATCTATTAATCTCATCTTCCAAATTCCTTACAACTCCATTCAATCTATCAATCTCACTCTAAGCTTATCTATATTAATTTTCTAAATTTGAATATTTTGAAGTCCATTCATCAATTGTATTTCTCAATTCCAATTATAATTTATTAATATCATTCTCTCTATCTCTCAATAAACCATTTAATCTATCTGATT
Organism: Paramecium biaurelia; assembly: GCA_000733385.1. Lineage (NCBI taxonomy): Eukaryota > Ciliophora > Oligohymenophorea > Peniculida > Parameciidae > Paramecium > Paramecium biaurelia. Next base: position 52,334 of record JPFL01000113.1, read on the forward strand.
CACCTCCTGATGAAGATTTGTAATTAGAGAATTACATTTCTAAAGCATTATATTTATTTCTCCAATCATCTAAATCACGCTTATATCTATCAATTTCTGAATCACGATCTCTTAATTAATTTTTCAAAGACTCTAAATCAGATTGATATTATGCTATTTTAGAATCATAATCTCTTCCCTTACCTTCCCATTCTCTAATTTTATTTTGATAATCAGAAATCTGAGTTTCATAATTCTTAATTTTGAGTAAATAATCTTAAATCTAAGTTTCTAATTCTTTAATTCTTTTATTCAATCTGTCTACTTCTGATGATGAATTTCCCTTCAAATTCTATATCTCCTTAAGATAATTCTCAATATCCAATTTCAATCTCTTAATCTCACTCTCATAATTAGATTTCTCTGTATTCCATGATGACTTCAAATTATTTATTTCAGTCGTGTATTTACTCTCTTAATCCTTCAACTATCGTTCCAAATCCTTGATCCTCTACTCTGCCTATTATAACTTGGTGGCCAATGTGTTATCCACTTATCCCAACTTTGATTTATACTGATTGATTTCATCTTCTAAAGACTTGATTCTCACATTTTGCTAATCAATAGTTGTCCTATAAAAATTACACATCTCTCTTACTTAAATTATTAAACTTCAAGATTGTACTTCTCCTAAAGTGAAGTGTAATCACTTTACAATCTCTAGTAATTACTTTACAACTCATTGATAAACGTTCTTTAATCTGTATTTTCTTTCTGCAATCTGTCTACTTCTAAAGCAAGTAAGAAGCACACAACTTCAGGCTTCTCTCCAAGCCATTTTCGTTCTTTTGATGGTGGAGGTACATTCACAACATCCTATTAAGGCTTCACTCTATTTAATATAATGAATGAATAAGTACAGTACGGATTTACGCTGAGTACTGCTTCTTTATGGTACATCAGTTGTGCTGTTACTTGAATATTGTGAAGTGTTTGTGGTAACTCCGCCGACTCCAGAAGAACGCACCGTAGAGGATACGCTACTTGTATATCTTGATGAATAAGACATTAATAAAATTTATTAAGAACTTGGTTGTTTATTAAATTTAATGTATAAGAACAGCCAATTGATATTGATGATTGGCTAATTTATGACAAAAGAATATCAAATCCTTTTTGCAAATTGTTCTTATTTCCATAAAAATCAACCTAAAGATTTGAAGTTAAATGTATTACATAAAATATAAGATAAGATTTGTGAGTATGCAATTTGAAGACAACCCTTTTATTATTTTAGTGCTTTCAGAATTTAAGTGAAGCAATTACCCTGAGAAAGAGTGTGATTTCTGAGTAATTCATTTAAGTAGAGGGGAATTATGTATAGATTGATATTCAAAATGGGCAGAGACTTTTAGTGGAATACTTTTATATATATACAGTTAATTTATGTTATAGCCATAGAGGTAAGAATTTGATGAACAACATACAGAAATGATGTTATTATTAAGTGAATTAGTATTTAATCATCTTTTTGATAGAGGAATTAAGAAATTGATAAGGATAATGTTATTTATTTATCTCACTATTGTATTTCAAGGGTTACTTTTTCAAATGGATATTTAATTGGATATTATTTGTATATTTTCTGTAATGCCTACAACACAATTATTCCTAATTCCTTATCATTTCCTTCTCTTTTCTTTTTTCTTAATGCTTACAATAGACCCCATAAACATCTTGGCTCATTTGGATTTTTTGATAAGACAAAACAATAATAATTCTTAGCCTAGGTATAATTTTGATTGCAATAATTGATCTAGTAATATTTAAATGAAAAATTATTACTTCTGCTAATTTAATTGCTAAATGTAAATCCTGTGTATTAAGTAATAAAACCTCTTCAAGACAAAATTAAGCCTTGGAATAATTCAAATGCTCTAAATATATATCAGATAATTCTAGCCATCCTTCAGCATCATTAGGGAATGAAGTAAGAAAACTATTCAACAAAGTAATTGTCTAATCTACATTATTTTATCTCTATAACATATATTAGATTAATTACTCTTAACAATGCTATTTTTCTCTTTCTTGTATTTTAATCCATCAAATTTTCAGATAACATCTTCTCATATACTACTGTAGCATTTTCATCCTCTCCATTAGCTTCCAATAAATATCCTTTTAATCTCTAAACTTTCTCAGCTGTAGGGAATTTTTTTAACAAAACCTTGAGTACTTGCTATTGTCTTTATACATATTTACATCACTAATCTGAATCAATTACATATCAATTGATAAATAAAACAATTCTTGAAGAAGCACTAAATATTCTGAACTGGAGGGTCTGAATTGTCTAATCAATTTATAAATCACAATTGAGAGACCATCAACAATACGAATGTTACCATTTTTCATTTTATGGAATAACTGTTTTAAATTTTTCATGCTTTCCAACTATTCAATCACTAATTGATGTTCCTCCATTAATATATATATATTTTAAAATATTTATATTTAATCAATAAACTTTGACTTTTGACTATCTAAAAGCTAAGCCAATTTAGGTGTTCAAATATACAGCCTAATGGAGAACTTTTATGTTATCTATCATATATCCTATATAGCAAGGTAATAAATTCTTTATTCTAAACTAAAATATTGGTTTGGAATCTTAAATTTTTAATCCATTAATTAGAACCATAACTATTGAAAGCTTCCTATTATAATAACATTACGATTTTATTTTTTTAATCTCTTTATCTCAGTTAGATACAGATTATAGTTAATTAAATGGCAAATTTAGAACTATAAATACTACTTTAATGACTTCCATTATTTCAATAGTTTATTTCTTACACTTACAATTAAGCTTTTCAAATAAAACAAGACAATACTAATTATTCATATACATAAATATCTTATCTAATAATTATATATATCAAAATTATAATTGGTTATTAATCTTAGAACAATAATTTTAGTATATATATAAAAAATATCATAATAATAATTGATGTGTGGAGACTAAAAGTCTATTTTTAAAGCTTTTATATATTCTATTTCCCAATTCCTAATGTAGACCCAAATTTAATAGTCCTATTGCATTAGGAATACAATGCTGAATATCTTTTAAATTATATTTAACTGTTGTATTTTTGCAATTGTTCATACTTTCAAAATATAACCAGAATCTTTTCCTCTTTTCTTAGTAAAATATTGAAACATAGATTTGAGTAGGTCTCATTGTAAATACCATCCTTTTTAATAATGTATATTAATAAGACTAATATAATAGATATATTTTATACTTTGAAAGAAGAGTATTATTCATAATTTGCATTCACTTTAATTACTTATGGACATTTTTCATCACCTTATACTTCTTAAACAATAAAGTTAGAAGGATTCAACTTTAATTATTTTTTTAATTTGTTTAACATGTATACAGAACACTTTTAGATATCAGATTCTATAAATTCATACTAATCTATACTACAATCATTTAATTTTAAATTCTAAAGGTTCCTCTTTTCATCATTATAATAACTATATAATACCTTTCTTAATATCAATTTAAAATTAACTATTTTTGGTTATTCAAATAGAGTAATTCTTTGATACAATTAAAAATTCTAACTCTCATTTAATCTAATAGGTATATATGGTTTCAACATGTTAAAAGGTTTTCGAATGTTTTCAACAAATACTTCAAATAAGGCATTGACTTCATTACCCAAATAAACTACTTAGGTATATAAGTTCTCTCTTAAAACCCCTTTAAATGTATCAAGATTAAATATAAATCTATTTTATTGATTCTTAGTAATTTAAACGCTGTCTATAAGGGATTCCCAAATTTTAATTTCAAAAGTTGAAATCATATCAAGATTATTCTTTCTTACAAGGATTTAATTAAAAAATAAATCCTTATCACTTGAATACAAATTTTCCATACTATCTTAATTGGATACTCTAGGACTATTTCTATAAAAAATACTCTTGTCTGTCTTCTATTAAAATTATGATGTCGGTAAATTCAATTTTATATGATTGGATTAGCCAAGAGAGTTTTGCACTGAAAATTACTTAGAGAATTATTTTTTCACAAAAGCAGGAGGTTAAGTAGAGGATCTTGCATTTTATCTACTTTGATCACTAAAGGAATCAAGCATTTTAGGAGTATCATCATATGGTTTTTCTAAAAATTCATCGTCATTATTAATAGAAACCTTGCTCTCAGTTAACTTTTACAATTCAGATTAAGGGATAGCTCTAGCTTGACTACGCATTTCACTATAAAAGTCTTCAAATTCCCCTGGGTGATTAATAGCCATTTGATAAATTTTGTTCATTTCAGAGAATTTCCATCTATTTATGTAAAATTAATCAATAGTTTCCTTGGTTACTAAACATGATGGAAATATGGATTCTAAAAAGACAGGATTCATATTTTAGAAATCATTTGATGAGATATAACAACTGAAATTCCTACAAGTTTGTGGTATATATAATCCTATTTGAAATTTATTAAGAGATAAATAAGATATGGTGATGATGACATACATATTATTAACAATTTTGGTTGTTTTGTAAATAAATTTCTATCCTCTAAAAATAGGAGTTAACATAGTAGTATTTTTTAATATTTTATTAGCTTCTTCTGGCATTTATAAATTATCTATTTATACATCCATAATTGGAACTTAAGACTTTTTTTTAAGCATAGGATCACTGATTAAGATAGATAATTTTGGATGAGAAGATCTGGCATTTTTTTATTCTTCAAGTATATTGCTTCCATATGTTACTTCTGTAAAAGTATTGTGTAGATCATATTTAGATTGACTTGCAATATATGACAAAGGAATTTTGATTCCATGATATGTGTTGGTTCTATAACATACTAAATAAGCAGTCAATATTTTAATGATTTCATATAACACTTTATTTTAAAAACAATTTTGTGTTGTTACTTTATTACAAATACTTTTAATATCAGCAAAGTCCAAAACCAACTTAAAAACTTTAGTTCTACTTTCCTAAGGTGTAATTTAAAAGTAGAAGTATGTGTGATCATTGTTTAATTGATTAGAGTAAAATTTATTAAACTAATATACTTCACATTCCACAAAAACTTTGCCTATATTACTTACTCTACTTTGTACATTAAAGGTTTTTAGATGAAAATAGGTTTTCATGAAATATCTTAAACGACTTGAAGATATCAGAGTCAATTTCAATTATTATTTGAAATAATAAAATAGGATTGTTTATTTTAATAATCTATTTTTTTCATTATTTATGAATTACAAAGGATCAATTATGTACATCAATAAAAATTAATCTAAAGTACTAAACTTATCCCTATTCCTTTCCTCCAAACTAATGAACTACTTATTGAATTATAAAGCTCTTCCTATTAATTTTCTTTGTAATTTAGCTTGTGATTTAATTTAATATCCTATCAATTAAGGCTTAATGAAAATATGAAGCATTTTCTCAATATCTTAAATTGAGTTAATGGTTCTAATAAAATATAAATGCTTATTAGGATTATATAGAATGATTTTCACCAAAAGTTTCTACTATCTGATCAATTCATGCATGTTTTTCTTGAGCACAAGTAAATCTTACTTTGCTTATTAATCACTCAAATACAAGAGCTTTGTGTCTAGAATTTTGATTTCTTTAAAACAGATTTCTACTTTTAAATTTAAATTCTCCTCAAAATAATAAAATTTATTTTTGTTTATATTAAACTTAGATCTATAAGTAAGAAAAGATTTGCAATCAATTATTTCTTCATTTGATTAATTAACACCAGTTTCTATGGTCAATTGAAGTCCCTCTTCAGTTTCAGTTCTATTATTCTCTTATAATAATCTAAATGAAACCCTTTTTTCTGAACAATAAAGAAATTTAATTTATGTGGGAGGTAAGATTTAATTGCTACTTAATTATTAATGTATTTCATTGTGTATGAATTCATCATAATGATTAATTCTTTTAACATATCTGTCTAACATAATTTCAGTATATCTGTATTTCTATTGTTTTAGTTCCTGAACCATAGACAATTTCTAGATACTACATTGTTTCTCTTTTATTTATTCCAAGATTTACAGTTTCTTTTGACGGTTAGGTAATCTGATACTAGGATCTACTTAAATAATTTATTTAATTATATTCCCATCTTTATTATCAATTATTAAAT
>JPFL01000113.1:58549-167033 GCA_000733385.1 Paramecium biaurelia
ATTTAACCTCTAGGTGGAAAGTAAGTAGATTTATAATCATACTAATTTTTAAATGAAATAATTGGTCCTTCTTATGGTTAATAATCTTCGAAATTAACCAAATTGGCAAATTAGAATTCAGGGAGATAATCATTAAGAAATTATATATCTGATTGCTATCGATCTTTATATTATTCATCGAGACTTTATTTGGAATTTGGAGGTTCAAAATTATGCTCATCTTTTTTTGATAATTCTAATTGATTTTTCTTGGAAAATTCCAAAAATTGACTTCCATGTGTTTTTCTTTAAATAGAATTGAGAATCAATGCTTATGAGGAAATAATTGAATCAAATCTAGGACTAGTCATTGTATTTCTATTATGAATAACAGAATATTATTTCATTGGATTTCTCTATGGGATTTCTTAAATAATATCTTTATCTGATATATTCTCAATAGATTTAAAATGATTAGAAAAATGTTTTTAATCAGTTGGAGTTTAAGATATGATTCCTTCTTTTGAATATTCTGATTTATTATCATCTGATTCTTAAATTACAATACTTTATTCTTGTGGTAATTTAATTTCATCTGTAAAGATTTATTATCTTCTTTGTCTAGATGATGTTGATATTGATGGTAATTCTTATGTTTAATGTTCAATGATTTTAATTGGTTAGATTTTCAATAATCTAAGTAACATTTATCTTTTATTTTCCTTTTCAATTTATTTGTTTTTATAATATGATCTAATGTCAATAATTTCATGTTGTAATTAATTTAATATTACATCTTTCATTGTAACTATTTTGAAACCAACAATTGATCTAATCAAATAGTAATGATTTTTTAAAGCATATAAAAGTTTACTAACTATTTCATGAGCATATTCAATGCCTGAAAATACAATGGCTCTACACTTATTAGACTGTAGAAGAGTTTATTAATTACAATAAATACTTAACAAACCATTAAAATTTTATAGACGATCCTTAGAAAACCACCTTTGATATTCATCCAAATAATTGACAAAATTATTAATTTTAAAATTGAGTGTGTATTGTTATTTATCATTAGACAATCTAAAATAAATTATTAATTGCAATGCCTTAATTGATTAAATATCAGTAAATATATTCATGATATATTGTAGTTAATGTTCTAAATGAAGTTTACTATAAATATATACAAATTTCACTAGGAGATATATCATTTCGTATTTCTTCATCTTCTTCTGTATCTTAATTTTAAAAGTTAGCATCACTAAAAGCTCGAACACAAATATTAGATAGTTTCCAAATCTTAATTTCAGTATCAAAGAATAATTTAGATAAGAAATACAATTCTGATTCAGGTAAATTGTAAAATTCTTTAATAATTTAGACTAACTATTATAATTAATTTTAGATAAACATACAGTTTTTGCTTTATTCGAACTACTTTAGTCAGAATCATTATTTTTGATTTCTCTAACAATAGAATCAAATCCAAAATTTCTTCTTCTAACAGAATTCTTCATATCTTTTACAGATACTTTCATTTAATTTCTACCTGTCTATTAACTATCAACCTTCTCACTAATTTATGTAGCATTAATTGGTCTAGGGAAATTTATAGGAGTTAATTCAATAGTTTAAACAGATTGAACCTTCTTTATACTTTTACAATATCTTCTATAACATGATTAAATAATAGATGCTGCCAAATTCAATTAATCCATTGTATATTTATTGAGTAAGTCTGCAAAATGATTATCATTTTATTCTGATATTTCTGTTAATACATTCTAGATTACAGGAATCTACTAGGTTAATTATTATTATTAGAGTAAAAATGATTCTGTTGTTGGATCATGTAAATCATCCATTTATTATTAGATATTTTAATCTTAAATTGTTTGCAATTTATGTATTTTTTATTCACTTTATTGTGAATCAGATTTAATATGGATTAATTGAGTACTTTATTTATTTAAAACACGAGGTATTAATCTATTTGATTAAAATTTCTTTTTGCTCATATTTTTAATAGGTTAAACTGATTCAGTTTATTTATTATCATTCTTCTTTCTTTATAATACATGTTCTGATTTTATTTAAGGTCTAGATAACAATAAATCATCAACTGCTTCCTTCTTTAATTCTGTTGTATACAATTATTATCTATTAAAATTAAATTTTATATTATTTACTTAAGTTAATCCATATGATTATCCAATTAATAAAGACTAGTTCTTTAAGATTAGGTTGCATTAGATAATCTAGGAGAGAATAATCTATCTTGAGGTATTAGAGATTAATTATAAGTAGAAGTAGCTCTAGATGATGATTTCTTATTTTTTATTTGATATTGCTTATATTTGGAATTGGATTCATCATATTTTTATCGAAATGAGATGGTTCTCAATTTATCTTCATATTCTATTCTAACTTTTTTAACATATTCTGGCATCTAATATTTGGTTGTATGTTATGATAATTATCCTACTATTTGTTAATATGATTTAACCTATTAAATGATATGATGCTTGTAATAATTTAAATAAGTATACATTAAAATTTTTATTTGGTTTTAGTGTAACTGCTTTTTTAAGAAGATCTTATCCAACATCTTTTTGTAGATCATCTTTGAATTATTAAAAGTCTAGTTTCTCTTTTCCCATTATTAATTCAAATTCCATTTTCTAACTCAATTTCTCATATTTATCTTTTGCTTTGATTGTAACAGGTGCATCAATTCCATAGATTAATTCAAATATTTACCATGATTTATAGAGATTACGAAGAGCTTCCTTTTCAAATCCAACTTTGAATTACGATTTACCAATATAATAAAATGCTTTAGCTAACATCAAAAACCATTTTTTGAATTCTTAATGAAATTCGTCCTTGGTTAGATTTCGTAAAGTGTCAAAAGTGATACCCAAACGATGCAATATTTCAATATATTTATTACATTAATCCAACATATCATCTTTTCTATGCATCATTCTACATACTTCACATCCATGAAAGAGTAACTAGACATATATTTTTAAAACATTTTAATCATCCTCATTAATATTTACTCTTTTAGTATATGCAAACTTTTCCATAAAAGGTAATACTTCTTTAATATTCATCCAAGCTTTTTGATAATGATTTTGTTACTCATACAATTAGACAATCTGCAATATTGCATTACCTCTTGCACGAACAAAATTAGATGTATAAAATATTCCACTAGTAATTGAGATAGGTGTTGTAATCTATTTTTATAATCATTATTCTTCTACTTCTTTTGCTCGGTTGAAAAACATCTCTGCTTAAGGATTGTTACCAGATTTTAATAGAGATCTTCCATCTCTTATTAAAGTATTTGCAAATTCAACTGCTGAATTAACAACAACAGGAGATTCCCATCCATTTTAAGAAAGTGTTTGTAAGTATTATCTCTCAAGCCTTTATAAATTCAAGAGCTGTCCAGATTACATATTAAATTATTATTAAAGATGATTATTAATTTTAGTAACTAATGTTTATTACTCGGTTATTCTATATAAATATTAAGATAATGCAATTAATTTATATCACATACTGAAGAGTAAATAAATAACATGTGAATTTCATTATTTATTAAGATTTTAGTATAACTTATTAGATAGTTTACCAAAAAGAGGAATAACTACTTTAACAGTAAAATTTGATTAAATAAGATATATTTGATCATCATAAACAATGCAAATTTCGCATATCAAATTCAAAACATAAACAGAGTTAGAAGTATCATAAAATTTATATAATCCTTGGAATGTATTAGTTATCTGAAATAAATTGATATAAAAAACCTTCATAATCACCTCTTCAATCATTGGTCTTGTTTTCTAAATGAAATCTTACACTTATTAATCAAATAACATTACTGAATCAGATGAATTTTTATAAAAAATTATAAGAATACTCTTTTTCCTATATATAAATTGAATTATTCAAATACTTTAATTCATATATCTTTTGGGTTAAGAGAGATGAACCAAAGTAATTTTTAATTTTAGAAAATTACAAAATATCCAGTACTATTCAAAAATTTGAATGTATTAATGCTTTGTAACACTCAAAGTGATTGAACTTAGCATTTTTATGCTCGATAATATATGATCATCTTAGACACCAAAATTTGTATTACTTAATCAAATAAGTATGTAATTAGATATTATTTTATCATCACATCTTATTTTATTATTTTAATTGAAATATAAATTGTACATAATAATGGATAATTTTAAATTAAAGATTGAATTAGGAGAAATGTTGTAAATAGTACAAATCAAAGTTACTATAAGTGACACCCAAAATGATCTAAATTTAATACTAAATATTAATATTGTATGATATAAAGAAATAAATAATTAAGCTATTTGTAAATAGTTAGAATTTATTTTTTAAGTCTCTCAATTCGAATATTCTACTAAAACTACATTTGTTGAAGAGATAAAAAATCAATTTATACTCAAACTTACTAGCTCATTTTGTTTGAGTCCTAAAATTTAATATAAATTTATTGTTATGGAGGACAATATAATAAGGAAGGAATATTTTAATGTTAATTTATGGTTGAAAAGATGATCGCTGCAGCTAAATCCCTATTTCTGTACTCATTTTTTCTTTTATTATGCTTATAAAATATAATTAATTAAATTAATATTAATTTTTGATACTTTTACATACTCCTTAGTTTGTATATTGGATAAATAAGAGTAATTATCAATATATTATTCATTGTTATTTTAGGGGCAATAACACTTGTTTTATATTACTAAATATTCATAAATTATAGGCTTTATCACCTTTTTTATTTGAGAATTGATAATCCTGGATTAATAAAGATGAATAGAAATCAAATAATTATCGATAATTATTAGATGCTTAATAAGTTCAAGTTTGAAGGATATCATTTGATCTATATTTTTTATTATCCTTTATGAATTAAATTAAATTCAAGAAACACTTAAAAACATAATTTATGAAACAAGAATGTTATCAATTCATTATAAAAATGAAGTTTATAAATTTTAAGTTGCTTTAGATGACTTTCTTACAATAATAGAATAAGACATCTAGGTTTTCCATCAATTTATTTGTATACATAATTATTGTAGTTATAGATGTTCTTCTTTATATTTCCGTATTCCTTAAAAATGAATAATCTAATTAAGCAATTTTGGTTATGTGTTACTACTATTATGAGATTGTTAATAATACGAGAGTTTGTACTTGAACCCTAGAATTTAGATAATAATAATAATATAATAACAACCCATAATTCGAGGAATCAAATTTTGATAGTTTGTTAATGTATCAAGTTTGATAAAGTTTAAGCAGATCCTATCCTCGGATTATTTAGATATAGTGGATAATTCGGAAAAAGGTCCTTGCGAAAGTGAGCTCATCTTACAACTTACCCCCTTGAAGGAATACAATAATTTAAGGGAATTTAATGAGATGACATTAATATTCATATTATTTTTTTCAATTCATAGATTTACCCTTCATATTAAATTATGCATAGGGTATTATTACTAGGTGTTGTGTACTTCTAGAGAACAGGACATTTGATTTTGAGAAATATATGTCTAAAGACTAAGATGACCATGTCTTCTATGTAGATGGCTCCAACACATTAGAACCTCTCATCAAATCTTTTTTTGATGACAACTGATAAATTTTCTGAAATGCCCAAACCTGGACAATAATTGTTTTATACATTGAATCTCCTAAACAGAAACTTAGGCTGCTAATCCTTGTGTGGTCCTCAAAATTAAATAGCATTTATCTTTCAAGGTGATGGCTCCAATAAAAAAATTTTAACATTGCCTTAATTACATGAAAGTATACTATAATTATTTGTGAATTTCTAAATACATCATATTTCTATTTCCTACTATTTCTATAATTCTTAAGTTTATAGTTTTTTCATGATGTTTTCTAAGTACAAGACATTTTTGATTAAGTAATGTAATTTGTAAGATTTCACTATTTTTTAATTTGGTTACATCTCTTATGTCCTATAATTAATCTACAATCAATTCATCTGTAAGTTAAGGTTATAAAGATTAGGTAGGTATTTCATCATATTCTTTATCTCTAAATAGACATGCTCCCATTTATTTTTTTAATAAAGTTATGTTTAACTTGTTAATTAAATTTATGGCTTGTAATTACGCACTTCTGACTGAATCTATGGATTATTTTGTGTATTCATTTGATATTAATTAATTATATGAAAATTTTAGACGACATTAAGCAATAAGTGGAGAAGGAAATGTTAAAATTTAATCCACGATTGGCTGAAAAGAAGTATTTGAAAATTACTCAATCAATAAAGGATTTGTTTTTAAAGGCTGTTGTGAAAGAGAAGTAAACTATTAAAGCAGTAACAATTTTAATCATTTTTAGGCTGCTCATTCTATTGGAATTAATTATTCTTCTGCCAAAGCTATTTGGGCTGAATTCAGAAGTAAAAATCAAAAGAAAAAGTAAAAAATCAAAGAAGATTCAGATTAGAAAAATGGAAATCAATTAGTTAAGCGTTGTTCCTATAAAATTTTGAATGGATGTCATAAAATCAAAAAATTATTCATGGAAATTAAGTCATCAGTCTCATAGAACTTAAGCTCAACTCATTTAATCAATTTGGAATCACATATATGAATTTAAATTATCTTATCTTTTTTTTTTCAATGCTATTTAAAAAAATACAATATAATATATTTATCAATTATACAAATGAACATCAATTTTTAATTGAAATAATTAATCATATTAGAGAATCTCTCACAAACAAAAGATAATAGAGGTATATTTTCATTAAAATTTATACTATTTGTTTGGAATTAAACTTGTATTAAAAAATGAAATAATACATGAATAACATGTCCTCTTTACATTAAGATAAAAAAAAAGATGAAAGAGATAATGATGATAGCTATTATTGTTGCTTCTATAAAAAAAGATTATAGATTCAAGATATTTCAAAGAATTCAAATTCAATGAACTACTCTATTCTAAATAAAAATATTATTAATTTGGAGTCCTTATAAGATGTGTAATTTCTCTTAGAAACTTATCCAGAAAGACAAGCACTTTTGAATAGTCTTAGATACAAAGTCATTAATCTAGATAAATATCCCTTAATTCTTGTATACAAAAAGGAATCATTACAACCAGATATTTAGATTGGAGAAGATGAAATAACCCTCATTTTATCATATCCAGAATATGAAGTAGAATATACACCACTGATTATTCATTCAAAAATAATGGAAAATATTGATTATAAAAAGGAGTGTGATTAAAGTGAAGTATATTTCAATGGTATTTTCCAACATCTTAATACTAACATTTGTGATAATGTAATTGTTATTCCATTCAGTCCATCCTTAATGATTATTGATCCTGTTTTTAATGAACTCAAATTAGAATGTCGATAAGCATTATTCAACCTATTAATTCCATTTATTCCTATTTTAGATAAAGTAACAATCATTCTTCCAAGCATTGTACCATTGAATAGTATAATGTCAATAGTTGAACCTCTGATCAGTTTGAGAATAAAAATGATGCCATACTCAAATTATACAACACTTATAGTAAATTGTATATAAGAGAACAATCGTTTTGATGATTTCAAATAATATAGAATTACTTTTGATCTTAAATATTATCACGAAAAAGTTAACCAATTTGTGAAATAGAAATTAAATACTGATTACAATATAGATAATTTGGCTGTGCAATTCTTGGCTCAACTATTGTGGACTAACAAACCTTTGTCTAGTTAGCAGTTCTTAGAATAAACTCAAAGTATTTCGTAAAGAAAATCAGATCCCATCTAATAGACTTCCCCAGTCACTCCAATTTATAATTATGAGAGCAATTACAAATTTGAATTAGAAGGATCATCTCTCAAAAAAGATAAAGAATCATATTGAATTTAATTAACTTTATTTCTTTAATAACTGATCCATTCTCTAAGAAACATATAAGATTTTCGATTCTTTTGGTTATATTTCAAATGAAATTTATATTCTTTTTATATAATAAGCTATACAAGAAAAACAATTATCTTCTATTCATTATTAAATTTTCATTATTTAATATTTACTATACATCATAATGATGTCTAAAATGTATTATAATTTGATTATTAGATGCAGAACTTTAGTATTCTAATATTTTAGTTAATTGTTCTTTTGGGTATCAAAATTTATTGTCTTGATCATAAAATAATATGAAAATGGAGACATCTTTAATGAAGTAAAGTTGAAAGAAAGGCAGTTTAATTCAAATGAAGGGGTTTCTGAAATAATTGTTATACTAAACTATGAAAATTCTATGATTATAATAATACAATAACAATAATAATAAAATAGTATATTCAAAAATTGATAGATAATCATAGACTTAATTACTCCTTCTAAGTTGAATACTTATTATGAATAGTAAAGTTATGTTTTAGAAGCATTCTTCACAATATAAACAATGCCCATATTAGAAATGAAATTATATTATGAATAATATTAATGAATTAACTACTTATAGAAGCAGAAGCCATTATTCTCCTTCATAATTAACATCTAGTTCTGGTTTTCTGAACTAACAATACGATGAATTTGTTAATAAGATCTATGGGAAAACAAGACAAATAAAAATACATCATCTTATTCCTAAATAAAGCAATAAGGTTTTTGAAATAACTCCTCCATAATATGAAGATGCAATATACAAAAAAATGGATGATTATATAAAAAATGAAAAGCTTAGTCAAAGAGAAACAAGGATTCAAGAAGGAATTATTGAAAAAGAAGTCATATAACAATATAAGGAAAAATAGCCTGCTTTTAAATTAGTAATCCCTGATTAAAGTTACATCAAGGTACTGTAGTCTTGCCAAAATTATATGCCCAAATTTAAGTTTGGCAGATTCAACAGTCCTAACAATCAGTAAAATAATGAAAAATTGATATCGAAAGTTAGTGAATTATTGTAATAGAGAAAATAAAGATATGACATTTATAAAAAACAGTTAGAATATGAAAGGAAGAGAAGTAAGAAAATATTAAGATAAAATTTCAGTACAGAAAAAACTCAACGAATGCCTAGTCCGTTGAAGTTAAAAAATATTGATTAAATTATTTAAAAGTGTAAAGAATAAAGTGAAGGTTGTAGTACAGAAATAAAAGAGATTAATAAAAATAAATACTAATTAAATAAAAATTATAAATTCATAAAAGACTAATATAATGATATATTCAATTAATGATGAATCTTTTTAATCTTAAATCCTACTCTAAATCCACTGTTACTTAAACATTATTAATTTAAGGGAATTCTTTAAACTAAGGATTTATGATATTAGATGTTTGAACATATATATTTAATATTTATTAAGTCATTGATATCAGAATGCATATAAAACTTAGTAATTGTTCTTTTTGAAATTGAACTTACATTTTCCATGGTTAATTTTTATCAATTAAAGTATTAATGAGTACAAAAATCTTTTATAGTTCTAAATAACCTTCTATGAATAAATTTTTATCTAATAATGCCTTCGTATTTTTGTGTAATTCCAAAAATTATTTTTTAGATTATATTAATTGATCATCCAATAAATGTTATTATAATAACAATAAATTTGGTGATATTATCTTTGGTCTGAATAATCTAAATAAAATGTTATTAAATTGATCAATGTAAGAATTCCAACACTTCTCCAATTTATTTTCTTCAAATGAAACATCCATATTTTAAGGTCCTTAAGTTAAGAAATATAATCTAATTTAATTTTAGTTGTATTTATTTAGTAATTAGAATGGATCAATAACATTTCCAAGTGACTTAGACATTTTCATCTGAATTATTATGGTAAATTTACATTATTTCTTATCCAATGATTATGGACTATCAATTCAGTTGTAGATTGATTATTGATCCCTTTTAAAAAGCTAGGCCAATATAAAGCATGAAATCTAACAATATCTTTGCCAATCACATGCATATAATGATGTTATTCTTCTTATAAATAACCTAATAAAGCATCCAACCATACATATATCAATTAATTATTATCATTAGGAACCTCAATTCCCCAATAATACCTTTATTTAGGTCTGCTGATACAAATATTATTAATTATCAACTACTTTAGTTCCTTTTGATATCTAGATGGTGAATTTTTAATGCAATTTTCAAGATAATCTTTATCAACTTTGAAAAAATAATTATCCTCTTCCAAATATTAATCAGTTTTATGATTCACAAAAGATTCTTCAACTTAACAATAATATCCTTTATAAGTATCCTTTATAATAAACCCATTATTTTATAGTAAATTCCAATTCTTTTACACTTTCATTATATGCTAAGGATCAGTTGTTCTGACAAATTGATCATACTTAATAAATTGATTAGCCAAATTTTGAAATTGATTAGAAATGGAATCACAATATTCTTAGAGCGGTTAATGTTTGGCACTTCTGTAGACTTTCAATCCATGTTCATCAGTTCCTGTCAACAATTTTACAGATTTATACTTAGCTATAGCATCTGCATAAATCATTGAATAGAGATGACCTATGTGTGGTTATGCATTTACATAAAACAGAGGTGTAGTTATTAATTATTTTATCATAAAAAAATTAAATAAATTTTATATAATTATAACATACATAATCCTAACCATCCTATTTATATACTTGTTATGTTGATTAAAATTTATGATTAATGTAACCATAAATTTAATCCAAACATTATCCATGATAATAGGATCATTGATTTTGTAAATCCATTTGTTCTATCATCTTTTAAAATCACTATCAAAACAATCATCAAAAACGATAATTCAAACAATACATTTATAAAAATATTAATAAATGAAGCTAAAATGATTCCAAATAAATAAGGTATAATACTTGATTATCTTTCCTAAGGTTGAACATTCTATTAACAATCCTAACTCTATAATTCCAAAGGTTTATGATAATAATCTGGAACTCCAATTGTATAAGTATTATGTGATTACTCTTGTCTACTATGATTTTATTATTATCCATCATTTAATTCATTAGAAATCTCGTTATTATAAGGTATTTTAATCTACCTCAAGTCTTACAATTACAATGAATAATCTTCTAATTCATCTTCAAATTTCTTGATATAAGATATCACAAGACTACGTGCTTAATTTAATTAAAGATTCAATAACTTCTAATCTAAAACTTTAATTTCATATGTAATTTCAATTTCCAATAACTCTCCATTCTCTTTCTAAGTTAGTAATTCAGTCACATTTTTATTAAACTGCAATGAGTATGTTGGAATTACTATAGTAGTGTTCATCTAATTTTAAGTATTTGTATTTAATGATAATAGTATACTGTCACCAACATCCAATATATCAATTGTTTGATTTATTTAGAATTGTAAATTATAACTTGGCTTATAATCACTCTCAAATTCATAGTAATCCTCTATCTTCATATAAAATGCATATTATCCAACCATAAACTTGTTGTGCACTTATAAATTCAACACTGATGCTGAATGTAATATTAATTTCATTGGAGTTCTATTATTATTGTTATTAATCAATTGAGTATTTTTCAATCTCTCATCTATTGCTACTAAATTATCCTATTCTTCTAATAATTATTATTTTGAATTAGCTATTTTCTAACTCAACAATTAGATTGCATCCCTGTAAACCTTCTCAAACTACTAAAGTGTACATTGCTTATTCTATCTTATTAATTTAGTTATTTTACATCTTGTAAACATTTATTATACAATTAACTTATCAATTAACGATCAATGGCTATATTGGAATGACTCTAAAGTAATTCAATAAGTTCTTGCTGTTAATATGAATGCATTTTTTATTAAATTACAATATATTTTATTTATATTATATTGAAAATTGTTTATTCTAATCTATATCAATTAATATTCTTATTTATTCTACTTCAGCTGATTTTCATGTATAAATAATGCCATTTTTAATTTCATAACATTGCTTAACATTTACCCTTAAAGTTAATATTCAAGTTTTAAATATATTATAAGTTAATAGTATATAACACTATATATTACATTGATTGATACAAACTCAATTTTACATATTAGTATTTAGATGAATTTATTTATTTTAATAACCCATAATAAATGAATTAAATTGTTTAGCAAAATAACTATAAATAAAATCTATTTTTTGTATATATATGAGATTGCCACAGTTTAATTTCCTCATTATGAACTCAAACTGTCCATCTCGTAAATACAAAAAAGCTCTTACTAAATAGGTTACAAATTTCGATAATAAAAATGAGATATTTGTGCCGCAAGTAAGAAATATTCCCTTTTTTTTAATAATATTTAGATATTATTCAAATTTATATCAATTTTAACATGTTTGTAATAATCAAAAAGATGAGCATTAATTTAGTAAATTTAATAATAATAAAATGACAATCTAGGTAATAATTTTAATTAATTTTAAACATCATTGTTCTTCCTACTATTATTATTATTATTATGAATAGGCTAACATTTTATCAACATTTGAAATTTATGATTATGTTTATGGTAATTCTACTCCTTTATTCATATTCCCTTCTTATTGATAATGAAATAAATTTTTTGATATTGTATTTAAATTAAGCATAAGGATTTCAATGGTATCTTGAGAATATTATGCTTAGCAGTTTCTTATAAAATTTAATTAGTTTTTAAAACAACAACAAAGGTATTCTTCAAAATTTTTAATGAAATTCTAAAATATTTTAAAAGGTTTACCAATCTACAAGGTGATCCAGAAGTTATACATGCATCTAGCAATCCTAGAGAGGTTGAAACAATTGGACCTATTGGATCAATAAACAAAATAAAGATTAGATTCATTATTAATGGAATGAATTTGTTGATGATTTTAAGATCAAAAAAAAATAATTTAGTTTCTTGGAGTGGTTACAAAAAGCATCTTACTTATAAAATTAGAATTACTTAATTGTGCTCATATAAAAAAACATATTCCATAAGCCATGTGAAGGATGGATATAGCAGAAAAGATATGTATTAATTTCTATGTAATAGAATAGTGTTATTGTTGACTAAACAATAAGAGAATAGTTTATTACATCAATGATAAAAGTCTTTATGATTAATTCTATCCAAAACAAAACAGTTCCTTATGCTCTCTCCCTTTCAGCAAGTAAATTCTAAGTGAATGCGAAACTCAACAGAAAACTTTCAATTGAAGCTTAGCATATCATGAATATTACTATTAAAGAGAAATGATGGAAATAACCTCCATATTTAAGTCTTAGATATTACTTCGTAAGGTAAGAAGGAAAGTAAATTTGAAATATTCCCAGAAGTAAAAGCATCTGACATAAGTATAATCAAGGATAATGCATACAAGCTTAAAGATCCTAAAGCCATTGTTATTTTAATTTAAAATATTTTTTTATTATATATAAAATAACTAATTTTTCATTTGTTTCATTTTGATTCATCTTATTATTCACTAAAGTTAAATTGATAAATACTTACTTATTATCAATTACAATATTATCAAAATTAGTACTACCTCCAATTTAAATACCTTTTCCTTAATAATCCTCATTTTATTAGACAGGCAATTATTATTGAGTGGAAGGATTACCTTATAAATTTTATGTCATAACAAAGAAATCTTATCTGGACAAAGCATTTTTAAATAAAAAACTATTCTCTAATCTTTGAATAAATTGCTAATGTAAATTTGAAACATATTATACTTGAGTAGGCCTACATATCATAAAATTGAAATAATTGGCTTCAACATAGGCAAGAATCAGAGCAGCAACAGGATCAAAACTTTGACTCATAAAGAATCCAATCATTACAAGACCATATGGAATATATTTTGAAGGAAGTACACATGGAAAGAAGAATAGACTTCTTAATTGTTCAGGATTAGCAAAACATCTAAGTATTAATTCTCATTCTTACTATAAACTTATGTAAACCAAATATACATTCCATAAACCTTATGAAGGGTAGAGGTTATTTTATATTATCAATGATAAAATTAAGTATATGACCTATAATAGAGATATATAGAAATTACTTGAATCATGAAACTTTTGAAGAAGAAATCTATCAAAAATACAACAGTTCCAAGTGTTTTTTCTAATTCAGAAAGGTTCATACAAATAAATATGGGCATTATTATTAATCCAAATAAATCTAATAGGGATATTATGTTGATTTACTTTCTATAAATTATGTAAAGAATAATCTCCATATTTGATATTATTAAAAAACTTTCAATGGCACATCTATAAAATAAATAGTAAAGATGTTATCAAATAAAAGGTTAATTAGATATACAACTATTGTTATTAAAGTCACTAATTTGATGCCAAAGGGAACTTGATTGATGAAACCTTAAATTGATGTTTATCCTTATGGTAAAGATTGAAGATTCATGAATAGTGTGTTAATTTATTAAAATTAATAATATTAAGAGATTTTATATACTCAAATATATATTAAATAATTTATCGGTTCTCTTACTAAAGTTAATTAATTTTTATTTTTTTATGTAATCTATTCAAAGCAATAGTAATTCAATACAACCTACAATGGGAAGAGATAGATATGGTTAATCTCTATCAGTGGCCTTACCAATTTCACCTGTGAAAAAACTAGATGTGACTAATGTGACATTAAGAAAATATGATCGTTATATAGGAAATCCAGAAACTATAGCTTGGGAGAAACATTTATTATGCGAAATTGGAGTAAGTGATTGTTCCATTGTTTAAGGATGAAGATTTGAACTTTATAAAAGATTTTTACTTAGATGAGAAATCATACAAAGATGAAGAGTTTTACTTTAGGTACATTGATTCAATCAGAAGCAAATACTTGGCTGGTGCAAAGGAAGCTTATACATTAGCGAAAGACATCTGCAAATAATTGGTGGCAGAAGATCTAATAAAGACTTAGAGATTAAAAAAGAATCGTAAATAAGTGACTTAAAGAATTAGACAAACTTTGGGAACCTACAAATAGACTAAAAATGAAGATATCTTGAGATGGGTATAATGTTCTTTTAATTAAAATAGAGAACTGGATTGAAGAAATTATTTCATGAGATGAGAGATGCAATCTAACATATTCTGGATGCAGGAGGTGAAAAAGAATTCTTTAGATTGGAAGAATTAATAAAATAAAAATAACATATAACAGAAGAATTTTTGAAAGGACTTCCTATTCGAAATGTTTAAGAAATAAATAAATATTTGTAATCTATAAGATTGTTCTTATCAAAAAAAACAGATGAATTCTAATAACATAAATTAGAACATGGAGATGATTTTCACTTTGATGAAAAAACTATAAGGGAATTATCTAGATCTTCATTGGAAGATACTGCATCATGTTATTCAGATCGTTTAACTGAGATAAGAGCACATTCTAAGAGGGAAAAATAGAAGGAGGCTGAGAAAAAGATAGAAAAGTTTTATGATCTGAATTAATTGAAAAACAAATGGAAAACTACTAATGTAGATGAATTAAAAGGAACAATCAGAAGAGTATTGGTGAAGGAAACATTATCTGAAGCTGAACATATACGTGCGAGAGCCTATAGATTAGAATAGGAGAAAAAAGGAATTTAAATTTTAAAAGTAGAATAACCGAAAAAGGTTTAATAGACAGCTCAATAAAGGATTTAAGTCAGGAAGGAAAAGAAAGATAAAAGATCAGTGGCTGAATAATAAAGAAAGCATACTTTAACTAGAGAGGAAATGAAGACAGAATAATTAAAATAAGAGTTTTTTACAAAATACAATCCAAAATCTAGTATAGGAGAATAATTTTGTGTAGCTGTTGGTTATAATAATTTATTTTGAATCATAATAAAACAACTATTAAAAATGCCATAATTTTTATAAACTACATAAAATCTTGTCTTAAAATTTAGGGATGTTGCCATTGATTAACTAGACATATTTGGCCAACCTCCCAATTTCAGAGTGTTGAATAAATAAAAATATAATTCCATGGTTGGATTGATTACTACTATACTTATTGGAGGTGTCACGTTAATTTACTTAACAAATGAATTAGTCACTATGTTAGGTAAGGCTGAGCCTTCAGTAGTATCGTCAGAAATCTAAGTGTTTGATACATAAGTATAGTAGAGTGATTTTACATTAGACATTCCCTTTGTTAAATGATAACTTTACTTTAGCCATTTCTGCCACCAACAGTGCAGGAAATCAACTTAATGGTTAAGGAAAATATTATAATATTTCAATATTTCATTGTATAAGAAGTAGAAACAAAAATGAGACAAGTGGATTAGTTGTGGTCACTGTAGAGTAATTATTTCTTAAATATTGTAAAAGATGTTCACTTCTTCCAACAGAAACTTGTAATATGTCCCATTTTGTCACTGAATAATAAAATGAGTATTTTAGTAGGATGAGATTAGGTGCTATGCAATGTATTAATAGAGAGTATCTTAAATTAAATCCACCAGTAAATCATATGTCTAAAATTTACTAGCCTTTACAAGGATAATTAAATGCTATAGTCTATCAATATTTAAAAATTTAATTGACTGTTTGCCATAACTCAACTGAATATTAAAAATGTGCATCTCCAGAAGAAATCTAATCAAAATTAATGTCAGGACATTATGTTGTTTATACAAGTGATTACCTAACGCAACTAAATAACCCCGCAGAACCATATAAATAAATAATTAATAGTGAATTTTCAGGTTATTCTGTATCCACTTCCAAAATGATTAAACAATAATATAGAATCATTTAGACAACCAGTGATGATGGCTTACTCTTATAGAATTTACATGTTAAGGAAAATCTCAAATAATAAGAATGGAGAGAAACTACAGAATTATACAATGGTGAATATATAGTAGAGCATTACATTGCTCTAGATTATAGATAAACAAATTATAATAGAAATTATGTTAAAATCTAGACAGTTTTAAGTAGATTAGGAGGTATTTGGTAAATCTTTATTATAATTGTGGCTTCTATCATAAAACCTATTGTTAATACACTAATGAATTTGGATATAGCTAATAGAGTTTTTAGATTTTAACAATTAGAAGATGAATAGGATTTTAAAACTAAAAATAATACTCAGATGACAGAAACTAAAACTAATGATGATAAAATTACTATATATAATTGGAAAAGTTAAAATCATAAATTATCTACTAATATTACTTCGAAAATGTTCATTCTATTCGGATGTAAGAATTAAAAAAAATTATTATTCAATACTGCTAAAGATTAAATTATGTAGAATTTAGACATCATAAATTTGATAAAAAAATTATAAGAAATAGATCTAATCAAATAGATCATCTTTACTAAAGAATAATAACTTCTATTTAATATTATACCTAATCCTCTTATTCAATTGAATAATGAATTGGAAAATAATAATAATTAAAAAATTAATAATATTGATTTTATTAAACACATTAATTAAATCTCTTAGCATAATAATAAATACTATACTTATTTAGAATCGTATCATAAAATGATTAATACTAAAAATAAGAATCCATTTGATGAATAAATCATTCAATTATTGGATAAGCAAACTCTAACTTTCTTTGACAAACAAATTGGATAAATGAATGTGTCATAAATCTCCAAATCCCCTGCCTTTTTAGAAAGTAAAGACGAAGACATCAATGAACCAATACCATTATTACCTAAATGATATTGTGATTGATTACTTAGTTTATTTTTATTAAAACAAGTTGTTTAATCAAAAAAGAGTTTATTTAGTTATTTTATATAATATATTCAGTACAAAATTGAATAGATATTTTGAATAATAATATGTATACATAGATTCAAGTTAGACACTTCTAAAGGTGTTAGATGAAGGTTTAAGTTAATGAAAAGATTTCTGGAGATAGATTTATAGAATTTATTAGCTAATTCAATTCATTTAGCTTCTCATTAGGTTTGTAAGACATAGTTTCTTATTCCATTCTTGTATCACTACCCCTAATATATTAATCTTATTTTTACACTAAACATAGGTCTTTGTATTTGTCTCTCAAATGTTTGTAATACCTATTTTTTACCATACTATATGATTTGTTTGGGAAATAAAGTGCTATTTTAACAAATTTAGGTCCTAATTCTTAAACTAATCTTAAGATTCGTTAATCTTCTTCTTAAGTAAATTAGGATAGTGAGTGATTTTTATTCAATAAATCCTTTTACTTATTTTTCTTTTTTTATTTTCGATTGATATTGTATTAAATCCTTTTCTGACCAGTTTTAATAGCGTAATCTATGTTGCCATAAAAACCTTTTTCTTTGATTGATGAACTTCGCTTCTCTCTCATCAATTGTTCCATAATATAAATAATAAATAGAAAATAAATTTTAGATTTGAATGACACTCCAGATTAAGATTTTTTATTTTTAAATATAAAGAAAAATTGTTATTATATATATGTGAATGTCAATTAATCAAATTTATCTAAAATACTTAATCTTGACTAATAATGTATCAGATTTAGAAAGTAATAAGAAATACATATTATTTTATTTCTTCTTACACTATATGTTTTTTTAAATACTCATAACTGTATTAATTAAATATATATTTAGTGTGTCGTTTTTTTCTACAAAGCTTATTAGGAGAATATCATTCTAACTTAATCTAATAGCCCTATTCTAGATATTTTGAATCTTAAGTTAGACCAAATTAATAATGAAGTTAGTAGTAGGTTTTCAATTGGCAAACAAAAAATTTGTATAAATAAATCAATAAAAAAACTTTATTTTATTTGGTACATTTATATTACATCTTGAGCCAGAATATATTTTAGAATATTCTCTTTAAAAATATTTGATCATTGATGATTTAAAACTTATTACAATAGTTCCAAGTTTCCAATAAATATAATTTATTATACTTTAGAACATTAAATAATAAGTACTATAATTCATTTACTTAAATCATTTAGCCAATTATGAAATATATATATATATATATATTTTTAATTAAATAATCAAAAAGTTTAGATGTCATTTATTAATTTATCAATTACTTTTTATAAATTATTCTTTTTTATTGAGATATTGCTATTTAGAATAAAACTTTTAACACTATTGTTATTACTCAACTAAGTAAAGTATTCTCTTTAAAATAGTCTTTTATCAAAAGTCAATACATTTAAAGGTCCTAAAGGTTCACTTTATTTTTATACATGTCCCCATAAGTGTTTGTATTTAAGTAATGCATCTTTAAATCTAATAGGATGAAATTCTAAATTTTTAGGTTCAGCTAACTTTTCTAATTCAAAATCATCTTCACTATCAGTATCAATTTAACCATTAGATTACTTTTATCGAATTTTGTATTCAATCATCCTAACAACAGCTTATCTAACCTTATTTTCATTTGGCATAGGTTCTCCATCCATAAATTTTTCATGAAAGGCTTTTGCTAATTATTATTCTTTAGTGTAATAAAATATCTTTCCTATTTAATCGTAAGCATTTAATTCATAATTAGATTCATTAAATAATAATGTGTATTTGATTAGTTTCTTAGAATAATTTAATGCCTTTCTAAAATTATGAATCAGAAGTGAAAGTTCTACTAAATGTTTATAGGCAATAATTTTGTAACGATAAACTCGATTTGAGTTGCAAAATACTAAATATTTTACCCAAATTAAGATTGCTTTATCATATTAAAACTATTTTTCTAATATGTATGCATATGTGAAAACAGCAACATTATATAAATTACCAATTTTGGATTACCTTAGATATCTTACATAATAATAAAATTAATTACTTTAGAACAAATGTAAATCTCTCTTCTAAATCATTTATATCATTTAAATCAATTTGAGACAAAATTTTTAATGATTGCTATTTTCTATTGTTATATGGAGAATTGTCATCATCATTGATTTTAAATAGTTTATCTTGATCCCTTAGAAAATTATAATCTTCTTGATAAATGGATAGCATTTTATTTTCTTTCTTTTTTACTTAAGGTAGAGTAGTCTATGCCCAGTTCCCAACAGTTCCTAAAGTAGATTCATCCACTTTCTTAAGTGATAACATAGAGGTTGCTCTAGTGGATCTACTAAAGTAAGTATGCTTAGTCTTGGGATTGAATAAATTTATTTTCATAATAATAAAGTATTTTATATTGATCATTTAATATAGTAGTTTTCTTCATCTCCTTTTTTCATTGAGGAACTCTACATTTTGGATGTATTCATTCTTGATTATTACATAATAGATTAATTTTTCATTGTTTTATCAAGTCTTGTAATTTCTTAATTTTATTAACTGCCTAATTCTTTTCTCACATTCTAATACTTTTATAATAATCTATAATTTATATAATAAAAATACTTCTCCAATTCTTATGATCTAATCTTTCTTTGTTCCTCTTATCCTGAAATAATTCTCTATTGTAAAGCACTTAATTCAGTATTTTATTTTTGTTTAAGTTGAAGTATAAGATTTCTTATCTTACATTATCTTGATTAATTCCATCTTTCATATTCATCTCTTTCCATTGATAAAATTCTTTATTAAGTTACATGAGCCTCTTAATAACTAAATAATATATAATATTTTATATACTTCTCTTATCTTGCCAAAGATTCTTCAGTTTTTCTTAAACTTAATAATTCTGCTGAATCTTTGGGTTTAACAGGAATAGAGTTTTCTAATTCATCAGTAAATTATTTCAATTCTTCATCTTGTCTTTAAAGAACCTATTCATTTACTCTTTAAGCTTCTTGATCAAATTCAGCCATTTTCTGATCCCAAAATTCGTTAAATTGATTAAATTCTTCAAGATGAGCCTTCTCAATTTCTTATTTTTCATTGTTATGTCTATCCTTGACTTCAATCTTATTTTTAGAATCCAAATCTTTTTTTAATTCCCCCAATCTTTTTTTTGCTTAATCTGCCTCCAAATATTTTCCTGCCTTCTCACAACTCTTTTAATGATCATACAATATTTGACTAATAATATAACGTATTCGTTACATATATTCTTCCAAGTCTCCTGTTTAAACTGGAAGATTGTTTGTACCTCTTCTGACTGTTGATCTTGAATTATTCATAAAATAATTTTTTTTCTGTTAATTTATAATTATCTACACTTATTTTTATAAGTCCAAAATTCAAAATCATTTTTTTAAATCAAAAAATAATAATAATTCATATAATCTAACGAATCATTATAATTCATAATCATTCTATAAAATAATAATGAAAAATCATTTATAAAATATATTATTAAAAATGAACTAGAATAAAATCCAAACTGAATTTAAGTATCATGATGTATTCTTTATAATCATATTAAACTATCTATATGTAGATGATTTGTATATAAATAAAAATTTTACTATTATGTAAGTATAATTATAATTATCTACTTCAAAATTATTATGGTTTATAGTAACAGCTAAACTTCCTTATAGTATCAATTTGGATAAATAGTAACATAAACACCTCAAAACAGGTAAAATAGAGCTTAAGATCAATCAACTATTTCATAATATTAATCTCCAACTTTAAGATAGGCTATGTCACCTAAAGCAGCCAGAGAATATCTGAACAATTTGAAAACCTTTATATGTTAATAATAATAAGCAAAACCTACAGTAGAGAGATTACCTACATATTCTAACTAAGAAATATTGTATTAATAACCATATTTGTATTTCCCAGTATCAAACAAATTTAATGATGATATTAAATTGATGACTCCCTATAAAATTGAAGTTAGAAAATTGAATGAAGATGGCACTATTCATTCATTACGATATTATTACTTAAAATAAGCAGTTTTAGATAGTACAAATAACATTCCATAATCATAACAAATAATGATTGTAGGATAAAAGCATAGTGGCAAGAAAAAGCTATTTCAAGAACTAATCAAAAGAAGTATGCCAAAACACTTTAAATTATCTTTATAAACTGAATCAGGAGAGAAAACTATCAATCTCTAATTGAATGATGATATAAAATAAACTATTAAAAGTATAATGGCAGGAGTGAAACATTATTAATTGATTGCTTAAGGGGAATAAAACATGATAGCCTGTCGAGGATTGGAAGGATTCAAGAGAGATAAGAAAGATAAGGGAATCCTAATTATGTGTGTAAAACCATGTAAGGAATAGAAATAGGATTGCATCAAGACATTCAAATTCTTAGAAGAAATTTATAAAAATTGATTATTAATGTAATAATTATATCAATAAAAATGGGTACTTGTTAGTTAAAAAATTGTAGATGCGTATGCTAATAGAATAGATTAGCATGTCAATGTGGAAGTTAAACTACTATTTTATTAGAAGAATAAGCAAGAGAGATTCGTAGAAGAATAAGTTAAGATTAGATGGTAAAACAGTTTATACTATATAGAAAAGATCAAATAGATTTTCAAATAATAAAAGCAAAACAGGATCTCCTGCTTAATCTAATTCTAGTGATTCTTAAAATAAAACTAAATTATCATCAAATCTAAAAGCATCTAATAAATCACCTAATTCAACTGAAAGATATTTGATGTCTTAAGAATGTAACATACCAACTGAAGGTAGTTAATAAAAAAAAATAAAAAAACCTAAAATTAGAAATTAAAAATTTAATAGAAGCTAGACCTACTTTAGTTAAGAAATTCTTGTCTTCAAATTTTAAGAAATAATTGATTAACCATAAAGTTAGAAGGAAATCAAAATGGATTCTCCTCATTTTTAAACTCTTAAGAATACTTTAGAAAATAAATAAACTTTGGATTAAATTTAATCCTTCAAAGATCCTACAATATCTATGAAAACACCTACAACTACTGGTGCTGAATTGTCTAATAATGCAACATAATCAGCTCCATTTTTCATTTAATAACCATCCATTTCAAGAGAAAGTTCTCCATCTAAATAATCACATCCCATAACTTAAGTAAGTATGGAACCTAATCTTAATAAACAATCATTGTCTGTAATCACAGATTAGTAATTAAAAAATAGATCACATACTGCTGAATTATCAGATGATCAAAAGAGTGTCAATCCAAGAAGTGCTCTAAAATTATAATAAAAGAACAATGATTCTTTTAGAACCTAATAATAAGAAAAACGTAAAGTCAGATTTGATCTTCCTAATTCACATTATATCAAGGAGAGAATAAAATAATAACAGAGATTCTTTAATTGAATTTAAAAAATTTGTTATTAAGTATATGTTAATAAATCTAAAGTTTTTTTATATTAACTATTTATAAAACAAAATTCATAACTATTTCTCAAATTACTTTTTATACATCAGAAAACCTATAATAATTTATAAGATATTATTTACTAATATTATTTTATGTTAATTATTTAGGTGTTGCAAGGTTTTATCTAAAATTAGTAATTTAATCAGGTTCATCAACTTATAGATTTCTAGTTCTATGTGAATCCTATATAACAATAAATTTAATACCAGATCAGTAAATTCAGTTTATAGCTTTTCACTCTAAAAATCTATATTTGATAATCCACTAATTGTTTTTACTTATTAATCCTATTATGTATCAACCTTCATCATACTATCATCTTCCATAGTTCTCTAAGTAACTTAAGTCTATAGAGTAGGTTGAGTTTATTTCTTTTTTATGATCTTAACTTTTTTCAAAGATCCAAATATTCTACCTAACTATTCCTCAGGTTTCTCAAATTAAGTACTTTCAAAAGCTTATATGCCAACATTCTTTGTAGGATATTTATTCGAGAAATCAGATTTTTTTACTGAATCCATTTATACTAAGAATTCATCAGATTTAATTGACTTTGGAGACATTTCTGGCTCTTTTGTACCAATCTCAATTTTATTAAATTAATTTGCTATATGTTTTAATTCCTATTCATCAGAGGTCTACTTTTCGGAATCCACAAATCTGAAATTGATTTCAGAAGTTGATAATCTAAATTCTTAATTTCTGTCTTCATAATCATAACGATTTTCAAATTATGGAGTGGGTTATTTAATGTTAGGGGAATTCTATTAAGAAAACAATTATTAATTTTAAAGATTCCTAGGAGTTTTACATGGTTGAAAGATTATATTTGCATTATAATAATGATTATTATTTTCTTTGTCTTAAATTCTTAATTTAGTAGCAATAAGAGGTGATTTGCTTGTAGGTGACATTCCTTTCTGTGGATATATTATTGCTTTGGGTTATTAGTACTTATATTGATCAATGCACTTAAACTATTTCATATATTTCTATTCATTAGGACTAAATTGTTAATTAACAACTAAGCATTTTCTTCCTTAAGGAGACTTACTATAGCATTGTTGTTAATATGTGGGGACTACTCTTTTAGTCTAGCATTACAAGTAATTGGCAAATTAATTCATTATGTTTTAACGGTTATCTTATATATATTTATTAATTAATCAATATTCATCCATTATATTGCCAAGTTCTAATAAGAGGTCTTTAACATCAACATTAAGTTCTTCCTAAATCTCTTCATTATCAAATTCTGGGATTTCAGGTTATTCATTTTCATTCTAAGTTTTATCTTGTTACTCATTCAAAAATTAAACCTAAATAATAGAAATTAATTTCTAACCTCTTCTAAAAGAATATCATCAATTAAGGCATCAAAGATTTCTTTGAAATAAACATTATACATATTCAACATAGGAGTTGCCAATTTATTGATTAAATTAGTATTACGACACATTTCTTTAGTAGGATAGTAAGGTTTTTTTGTTTATTGTTGAATTTACTCTACTTCTCTTTACAATTACTTTAATTCTTTTATATGATTTTTGTATTCTTTTTTGTCTATTTGATTTGATGCATTGATGACTCCACATATATGTAAATATCTATTCTTCTCTTTTTCCTTCTTTGATATTTCTTCCTCCTTTGGTTAGAGTATAAATTCATTAAAATATTATTATCTAACATCTTCAGTAGGAATTTATGGTTTAGATTATTCTTCAAAAATAGTATTAAATTAATATGTAGGCAATTATTTCTTTTCTTCAAATTAATAACATTTGACTTTATCCATTAATTATCTATGTTATGCCTTTGCTACTGAAATAAAAGGAAGTTAAGTAGTTTTAGTGTAATTAAAGGAACTCATTTGCTCTAGATATTTTGTTTTTGTTTATACGTATTCATAAGGATGTGGTTCAATTTATTTCAATTCTTCTGTTGTAAATAAAATAGACATAATAATAATAATAATACAGATATTAATTAGTATTGAAATTTTCATTCTATTTATCCTTTTAATTTAACAGATTACATTCTCCGTCTTTATAAACGCTACTACACTTAATCTTCCTACTCTTACAAGGCTCTATGATAATCAAATTAGATAGATCACTTATTGTGTATTCTTGTAACGCGTTATGACTCATAACCATGATATTCTAACAATTGATTAACTTACAATTTTTGATCTTACTCTTTGATATATTTTAGTTAATTTTCTACTTCTTATTATTTCTAAGATTTCTGAACAATCATTAATTTTGAAGAAGGAGGCAATGGAGGAATTTTGTCTTAATTTTCAGAATGACATGTCTTCTTAAGTGCAGTTTCATGTTTCAAT
The DNA here is from genome assembly GCA_000733385.1 of Paramecium biaurelia. Classification (NCBI taxonomy): domain Eukaryota; phylum Ciliophora; class Oligohymenophorea; order Peniculida; family Parameciidae; genus Paramecium; species Paramecium biaurelia. Next base: position 84,240 of record JPFL01000113.1, read on the forward strand.
TCTTCATAAGCAACATTCATGCATTGATTAACTGTTCCTTTCATTAATAATTACTACGTTTTATTTTTAAAAATCAAAAACTTATCACTTTTTATTGATTCAAAGTATTCCACACCAATCTATTTTATAAAATATTAAAATACTCTATATAATTCTAATAATTGATTCACAACTTCAATAGTAACATTATTGCATTCAATTTCCATTTCTAAAAATAGTATATTCTCAGCAAAAAATGATGGTAAATTTTTTGAATGTTCCCAAAATAGTGATTTCCCATTCTCTTTACTCTATCTCTCTTTAGATCCATTTCTTGAATTCATATATATAAATATATGTAAAATATTTCTTATTGTAAAAATAAATAATTAAAATAAATTATTGATCCATAACTAAATTCCAATGTATCATTTTCAACCAAATTCTTCTACTCAATATATCTTTCATTTCTCTACAATAAGTGTAATATTTAAATTAAATATATAATTGTTATTCATACAAGTATAAAACATTATATATTCTAGAAAAAGCTTGTTTTCAACAAGAACAAAGAAATCTCCATATGCTCTTTTTATCTTTTGTTGTTTATTAAATTATAGGATGCTTCTTAGGTGTCAGTGACATAAATATTTTATTAAAACATTTCTAAACCTTCTCTCCTGTTTTAGCTGAAACAAAGAACACTTGATATTTCGAAGATATATCTGAAACTATACTCTAATCTTGTATGTCTATTTTATTTCCTACAATAAAAATTGGTATATCTCTTAATTCATTTTCTATTAATTGACACCAACTTTCTATTCGTTCTTAGTATTAATCTTATGATGCATCAAAACAAATGATAGCTGCATCAATTTGACTTAAAATTCTATTTACAATTTATCTATAAGCTTAGCTACCACTAGTATCATAGAGTTTAAATGTGTAGTTGATATTTTTTAAATTCAGAATTCTTTGATAAAAATCAACTCCTATAGTTTCTTATGTTTAATATAGAAACTCTTCTCCCTTTAGATATCTCACAAGTGATGACTTTCCACTTCTGGAATTTCCTATTAAGGCTACTTTATATTGTTTATTCATGGATTTATTATTTAAAGTTATAAAATTAAAGATTTAAAAATAATTAAAATTATATCATAATACACACTATTATTATAATTATTTAACCTATTATTATTTAGTAAATTTGCATTATTATTTCATAATTATTTTTCCACATATTATGTATTCATACATACTATTATTCTGCTAAAGTGCAGAAAAAAATATTAAAATCAAGAAGTATTATGTTTTCATTTTATGTTCAATCTTCAAATGAAAGAGAATTAAAATTATTTCTCACTAAACTTCTCTTTCAATTATTTAATAATAAAGCCAATCCATTAAAAATGGAAGCTTTAATTCATTGATATCTTTTACATTTTCATATTTTGTTTATTTGGAGATAACCAATATCCAATTAAAATAGAATATCTATTATACAACAACAAAAAAAGAAAATCATGAAAATCAAAGACCAGATTGTAAATTGGATCATTTTAACAAATTTTTCTCTAGAATTAGAGCAGAGTTTTGTAAGATAGAGACAGGAATAGAAGGATGAATCAATTTTCTATACTAAAAATTATTTATCTATTTACAATTTATGGTCACTCATTTAGAAAAAAACATAAGAATAATATGAAAGAGGACTTAATCAATTAGAGAAAGTATAAATAAAATATATAAGATTCAGTTTAAATTGTTAAGTGAGAGTTCTAAAATATATTAATTTTATTATAAATTGAAAATGCTGCTGCATTATGCCATTCGTATAGTTGAACAGAATCAACCAATTAATGATTCTAGTGATATGACTAATCTTGATTTTAGAATTATAAATCCAAACACAGGTAAAAAATATGACTATCCTGTATGTAATTTTAATACAATAGGTTTTTGGAAAATAATGCACTCATTTTGGTGATAAATTTATCAATCTGTAAGATGTTGTAAATGGATTTAATTCTAAGGAAAGATCATATTAATGTCCTCATTGTCCAAATATTTATAAAGAAATTTCTGATTTTGTACCACACGATCTCTTTAGAAGAATTCAAAAAGAATTTCATCCTCTTACAGATAGAATTTCTGTCTTACATGGGATATTATTAAGTCACATTAAAAGAAATAAAAAAAGATTCGGGGATCCTTTAATTTCAAATAAAATATAATAAAAAATAAAAAGTTTATTAACATAAAATAATGAAGATAACATTTAAAATAATTAGAACTTTTGTAATTTAGCCTCATTTGATTAAAGACTTAAATCAAAAAATTAATTTTAATTCTAGTCTTTGTGTTTACTTGATAATGTAAATATAAACATCCCAGTAAGACATAAGGATTGTAAGCATGTTGAAGCTTATGAATTAACTAGTTTGATTTGTTATCAGATTGAAAACTATAGAGATTTAAAGAACAAACAATTACAAGAAAGAGAGTCAAATTAATACCTTCGATGTATTAAAGAAGATTGTAAATCTATTTTCCCCTTAAAATCTGATTAGGAGCTCTTAGATTGTTTAGTAGTAGATTTCTAATTTTTATAAACAATTAAAATGTCTTATCCTGGGAATCAGCTTTATGTAGTGAGTAAGACAAATACTAATCAAATTTCTTTAACAGATTTTATTTCAAATAGCAATAGTGATAAAGACCCATTTATTAGTTTATATTGGAAGAATAAAGAAAATTAAAATTAATTAGCTTAATTATTTACTTACTCAGAATTTTAAAGAATAGTGTTAGAGAAGATGGCGACAATAATTAATTTAGAATTGCATAAAAATGTTAAAGAAAAAATAAATTAATATAAACATTCTAATTGTTAAATGAAATTATAAGACTAGTCTGGATCTATGGTTGAATATCCAGCCCGATGTTTTAATTGTCCAATCCCATAATAAAATGAGTCTTAATAAAGTGAAAAAAAATCATTATTAAATTGGGACATTCGAACTTTTGTAGCATATGTTGTTCATAAATAGAAAATGGCAGAGGTTAATAAATAAAATTCTGAGAAATTAAAATGTCCTCTATGTGGAAATGAATTTAAAAAGAATTTAGTTCAAATTTAATTTACTAATGAATTAATTTTTTATGATGCTTAATTATATTCAAAAATGCAGATTAACCTAGATAAAATAAAAGTTGAACCAAATAATTAGTTCTCATATTAGGGAAAGTAATACTTGCTTGAAAATTTCAAGAAATTATGGAAATATACCAGAGAAGATTTTATAAGGTAATGATTGATCTTGATCTTAATATAGTGATGAAAAAAACATTGAAAATTACAAGATATACTATGAATCAATGAAATGTCCAAATTATAAAGATATAAATATTAAAGATCCATTAATAAATTTTAGATGCAAAAAATAAATTAGGTTTAATTTTGATTATTTCTATGGAAAATTTTAACAAAATTCATTTTAGTTTAAGAGTGGAATAAAATTATGCAATTGTGAAGGAACAGAATGTGAATTAGTGACAGAAATTGAAGAATAGTTGTATTATGACTATGTTTGGATAGAGTCTTATGAGAAAAAACCATATCATTGTAACTGCGATTATGGTTTTTCATATGATCTAAGCACCAATGAATTCAAGGAATTATAAAAAGGAGAATTTATTTTTAAGAAACTGATTCCTCCAGTAGTCAGACATTTCAGGGATGATGAAGCATTGGAGAGAGGATTATCATTCAAATTTTAGACCTCAGGATAAATGTAATAAATTAGACAATAATCATTAATGGAATAATAATGAATATTCAAAATATACATAAAAGTAAAACAGATTGAATTTAAATTTAACAGGATTATTGTTTCTTTCTTGATATCATACTCTTACCATTCTAGGTCTCCTCTTCAAATCAGCAACCCTTTTTTTACTATCAATGCTTCTTTAATAAGTTCCACTCCTTAATTTATTTATTATTCCTTTTGATATTTCAAATGAATGTTATTTATTATCATATAAATTTCAATTTAATATGAATCTCAATTTAATTTCTTACAAATTAATTAAATTGTAGACTTCTTTGTGAAGGTTAAATGAGAAATAAATTATTTTACTTTAGGAAAATAACTCATAATTTAAAAAACAGGTCAGAATTTAAATAATAGTTAAATTAGATGTGTTTATTAAATGTTTATTGAAAAGAGATTAGGATTATTTTGTTTAAAAATATTAATAAAAATAATTAATATAGTAAACTTAGGAATGTCTTTCAGATTACAAGTCACAGATCCTGTAAAAGATAAAATTTCAATGTTAGAAGTCGATTAAACACTAACTGTATTGGACTTAAAAGCATTAATAGAAGTTGAAGTAAGTTTTTTTGTTAAATCTCAGTTCTAAATAGCTGTAGCTAGACAATAATTGATTTATGGAGGAAGATTAATGAATGATAATGATACTTTATCTAAATATAATATGCAAAATGAAGATTTGGTTCTTATTGAAAGAAAACCAAAATAGTAAAGAACTCCATTGGAATTAGAAGCCATCAAATTTATTAAGCACTTCTAATAAAATCCTCATTTGATTGAGGCCATCAGAATTAAGGATCCTAAACTAGCAGAATCAATAGAAAAAAAAAAATTAGCAGGTGTCATGGAATATATTTAGCATTAAGTATTAATTTTCATTCATTTTAGTAATAAAAAAAATTCTAAGAATAATAAGAATATATAAGAAAGATGTAACAGTTGGAGTAGGATCCTCTAAATCCTGAAAATTAAAAGTTAATTGAAGAGATGATCAACAAAAAAAATATTGAAGAAAATCGAGAATATGCAGAAGAATATATTCCAGAAAGTTTTGGAAGCGTTACTATGTTATATATTGAATTGTCAATTAATCGTCATCCAGTATAAGCCTTTGTTGATAGTGGGGCATAAAGTACAATTATGTCCAAAGCTTGTGCAGAGAGATGTGGAATAATGAGATTAGTTGATACTCGATTTTAAGGTATTGCTCAAGGAGTAGGTACATAAAAAATTATTGGAAGAATTCATGTTGTTGAAATGTAAATACTAGATCAAGTAATCAATTGCTAATTATTAGTTTTTACCTTGTTCTTTGACTATATTAGATGGAGATGGGATTGATTTTTTATTTGGATTAGATATGCTTAAAAGATATTAAGTACATTTTCATTCTAAATCATTAGTGTAATATCAATTTGAAGGATAATTGTTTAATCTTTCCAAATGAAAAATTGAGTGTATCATTTCTTCCAGAAGGTTAAATTAATAAAAGAATAAGTATTTAATAAGAGTAGGAGATTTTACAAAGACAAAATAGTGATTCATAAATATAAGAGGAATAGCCTATCAAAAACTCAAATTAGCCATAATAGCAATAACAATAACCATAATAATAATAACAATAATAATAATAATAATAATAATAATAATAATAACAATAACCACAATAATAATAATAACCCAGTGCCAATAAAACTAATTCTAGACATCCAGAATCCTCAATTTAAGCAATTATTAATCTTGGTGTCACTAGAGCTGAAGCAATAATTGTCTTAGATTAAACAAATGGTAATTTAGAATTAGCAGCATCTATAATAATGTAGTAAAAATATGGTTTTAATTGATAAATTCATCGTAATTATGCTTCAATTATATTTAATTAGGCTTTTAAATCTGCAATGTATTTTATTTAATTTCTTATAACTGCTAACATTTAATCTTCTAATATTTCTGCTTTATTTTTACTTGCTAAAACTTGAATTAACGAATCAAAGTGTCGGAAGTACCAGTTAATTTTGGTCGTATTTTTTATTATATAGTAGAACATTTAGTTTCTGCTAATCCTTCCTGCAATAATTCAATCTCCTTGAATAGCATTTCTGCTCTCTTATTAAATACATTCACAATAATTGGATTATTTCTAAAAAACCATTATCCTTGAATTATTCAAAGAAAGACCTAAAAATTTCTACTTTATTCATCTCCTATATCTATTGCAACTATACTCATTTCTATTTTAGTAGTTTTTAACCTGTTCTTATAGTACCCAAATTAAGTATTTTTAATCTAAATTCTTTTTAATTTCCAGAACTTTCTATGATTTTCTCTTATTAACTGGGATTGTATGTTGTTAATTTTTCTATAGTTTCTTTTTTAAATATTATATCTATAATCAATATTACTTAATAAATCGATCTAAATTGGCAATTCCTGAACATCTTTTTAAGTGACTACTTTTTATCAGTAATCTTTCTCTGATCCTTTTTAAACTAGGATTAGCAAGTCAAATTAAATTTATTTATGCACAGTCATTATGAAATTAAGTTTCATTTCAATAGGTTGCAAAGGCAAATTCAAACTTTTAAGTTAAAATTCCATAACCATAAAAAAGATTACCTTAAGTCACTACATAACAGTTTTAAATGATAACTTTTAAATCAATATTATAATTATCAAATATTATAATTGAAATCAATATTTATTATATTGAGTAATAATTAATAAACACAATCATTATTGTTTTGATCTTAAGGAATTCAAAAATATGAAGGCAAACATCCTTATCACAAGGAAAAAAACAATTAAGATTCCTACAGATTCCCATTAACCAACATTAAATCCTAAGACATTATTTGGATCACCGAAATCATATGATCTACTTTGAAATTCATTTCTAGCTATGGCTTCAAAAGAATACTTAATGGGACTTACATATTAAATCCATCCAATCCAATCGTAAAACTGTTTAGGATTTGCATAAAATCCAGAAAATGCAAATAAAGGCAATAAGGCTAATGGTACAAAACCAGTTGCAGCTTTTATATCATGAAATGCACATCCTGCCATCAAACCAATACTATTACCATTTAAACATGTTAAAACTGCAATGAATATATGAGTAATCACAATTCCACTATTCATATGATTTAAACCTACCATCCAATATAGTATTAATTCTTGAATTATTGGAGTAATTAAACAAAATGGGATTTCTACAAATGACTTTCCCATAAAATATGAAAATGTTGTATAAAGTTTTGAGTTCTCTTCTCTTAAGAAAACATCTCTCTCAGTAGCAAACTGCAAAACTACAGGAAATAAGGAACTAAAAGTCATATTCATACACAAGAAAAACAATAAGCCTGCCATACTTGAATAATCAACATAAGTTCCCTAAGCTTATCCAATCCCATAATATGATCCTCCTATGAGAAGACCCATAAATAATGCCATTCCAAATCTCTATCTAATTAATAATTTATCCCGAAAATATGATTTAAGGGCTCTTTTGGCTATAAGATTAATTTAATATAATGTTGAAGTTTCTACTTTTTTGAATTATATTTCAGATCTTGAAGATTATTCTATTTCTTTTAACACTTTTGGAGCCCATTAATTATCGTATTCCTTAAAATATACAGGGAAATTATCCATATTAGTTTCACTCTCTTAGTGCATTATACTAATCATGTAATCTAAAGGGTTACTATGATCAGGACAACTAAATCCTATTTCTTTAAAATAATTAATTAAATATTTTTTTGGTCCCTAATATATGAACTTTCCTTAAACAAGTAACATAATTCTATCAAAAAGTAAATAAATATCAGATGATGGTTAATGTATTGTAAATACTATTGTTCTATCCTATTCATGAGCCAGAAGAGTTAATTCATATCTAGAATTAAAAAAAAAAAATTACATAATTTAAAAGGCTGTGAATGAGTCTAATCCAGAAGTAGGTTCATCAAGTAGAATACAACTTGGATTAGTCACAAGTTCAAATCCAATTGAAGTTCTCTTCTTCTCCCCTCCTGAAATACCTTTAAGATTTGGTCCTCCTATAATGGCATTCTAGCATCTTTCTAATTTCATGGTTTTTATGGTTTCTTCAACCCTACTTGTCTTTAGTTCTGGATCAGTGTATTTTAAATTGGCTACAAACTCAAAAGCTTCTCTTGGAGACAATGTCTCAAATAAAACATCATTCTGCATAACATAAGCAGCAAAATTAGAAAATGTTTCAGAATTGTATTCTATATTATTCACTAATACTTTCCCAGTCAATTTAACTGTTTTAGTATTGGAGATTCTTGCAGAAAGTATATTTAAGAGAGAAGTTTTTCCAGCTCCAGAAGCTCCCAATATTGCAGTTATTTCTCCACCTTTACAAAAACCATCTAAATTTTTTAATATTTATCTTGATTCTTTTAAAATATAACAAAGTTATTACATCCTTTGATATCAATTATTGAATAATTTATATTTTTGAATGCTAAATCCACTACTTTTTTTGCTCTTAGACTTTTAGAACTTATAACAGTGTCATTTAATCTTGCGATTTCCATTTATTGTTGAATTGTTATTTCTTACATTAATATTAGAATGAGAACACTTCATTTTGTTAAAAATTAGTTGCTAGAATTCTCTAATTCCAAAATAATATTTAATTAATTAATATAATATAATTTATTATATAATGGAGTTTTTACATTAATTAATGTAATATTTTATATTATTATATTTAATGATTATATTATCTTTAGGAATAAGACTATTTCATTAAGAATTAGAATTATTGCAAATGAAAGATTATATTATATTTAATTACAATTTTTATAATATTATGTGTTTTTTCCTTACTTCCTGACATTTTAACACCTTTCTAATCACAAGTGATTATTTAAACTGAACAGTAAAGTTATATTAAGCAAATATCTAATAGAGAATTCTTAAATTAGGTAAGAATTTTCACTTGTTCAGATAGTGGTTATTTTTGAATTATTATCAATTTTATTGTAATTTATGTTCAAATGTATTTAGAAAAAAATAATCAGAGATGCTAAAAGATATTGATTACAATTATCCAGTCTGACTATATATATTTGATGCTACGAGAATTAATAATTTCATTAGAAACTTTAAAAAAGTCAGATATTCAAATAAACATTAGAATATATCAAACACCTATACAAAATTTTAAACAAAACTAATAATTATTTTAGATTCTCCGATAATACATTGGATATAGTTATTAGTAATTACTTATATAATTAAAAAATATATATTTTTGAATTAAGAAAACATATGCATTAATAAATATCAAATTTATTAATGAAGTAAGATATTAATAAATTCTTTTTCTGTTATGAACTCCTGAGCATTGCATTCCTCAAGAATTTATTCCCATAAATCTTAATCTAGAGCTCCAATCATTTATTCTAATTCTTATTTAGAGATCTTGCCATCATCATTTGCATCAAATATTTTAAATGCAGCCTTGACCTTCTATAAAGATACTAATTTTTCTTAATTCATAGCTGCCATCAAAAATTCTAAATGTAAATAAATTTTATAAACCTGAAAAATCCACTTAACCACTTTGATTCAAATCTATTAATTACAGAATCTTGATAACCTCTTGTTCTGCTCTTTCTTTATCTTAATATATTGTATTATATCCTTCAACTAATTCTTCCTTTGATAATATTCCATCATTATTTTTATCGAGACTTTGGAATGTTTTTAATAATTCTTCTTGTTCTAATTGATTGGTCATTTAAAAAGCAATGTAAGATAACACAGTCTAAGAAAAAATGGATTTAGCCTAAATAATTTTAAAGAATACCTAAAACTTTTAGAGATTCTAAAGAACTTTCAAATTGACAGAGAGATTGTTAGTAGTTTATGAATTATGTTTTACAATCCAGGCATCACTCAATGCCTATTTAGCCGATATCCTATAATTAGGATTGACATGTAACATTCTATTGATAAGATTCTTGGCTTCTTTCGATATTTAATTCCAATCGTCAGCTGCACTTATAATAAGAAATGAAGATATTACCATCAAATTCAAATTTTCCTTCTCCTACTTTCCTCATAATTTCCTTTTCTGTTTTTCCAATAAATGGAGGATATCCACATAACAAAATATACAGAATTACTCCACATGACCAGATGTCACATTTTTCATTGTAATCTTATTTCAATACTTCTGGGGCAATGTAATAAGGCTAAAAAAATTAATTTAGTCAAATAAATTCTTACTGTTCCTAGTTTTTTGGTCATCTTTTTAGATGGATCATATTTTCTGGATGTTCCAAAATCTATAATTTTTAGGGGAGAGGTTTAGGATTCATTAACAAATAATATATTTTCAGGTTTTAAATCTCTATGTACAATCTTCTATTCATGACAATACATCACAGCAGAGAGAATTTATCTCATATATTCAGCTGCTTTCTTTTCATTAAAGGTAGTCATTGCTTTGATTCTTTCAAATAGTTCACCTCCACTTAAATACTCTGTAATTAAATAGTAATTCTGTGCATCTTAATACAATTCATACAGTTTTACTATATGAGGATGATCTAAATTCTTGAGTATATTCATTTCAGCAAACAACCTTTATTATTCCTCTTGAATTAGTGAAGACTTCTTAAGTTGTTTCATGGCTCTTATTAATCCTATTTAATATTGATTTTGAGTTTATACCAGTTGTTTTATGAGTAACTTTCCATACTTTTCCATAAGCACCAGCTCCTAATGTTGACCCAGTTGAATAAAATTTTCCAATACTACCTTATTTTAAACTTACAAACACATCTGCTCCTAATTTGACTGTACCTATAGATGTGAGTGTTTTTCTTTTAAAAGGAGTAGATTGAGATCGACTATTATAACCTTCTTTTATTTATTGATCTGATGTATTGACTATATTATTATTTGATTTGGGATCTTGTGCAACTGTGATTTACGATAAATCTTATTGTTGTTTCTCCTTCTCAATTTCATTTACTTGACTAACATTTTCACTTATAGGAGGAAGTCCCATTTCATTCTCTTTTTTCAATTCTAATATTTCATCATTATCGCATTGCATTTTATTAGTAAATGGAAGACTATGTATTGATTGTTTGAACAAAGAACTGTTTTTGATACTGTCATTGACTATCTCATAATTAAGAGATTTTGTTTATCCATTACAACATTATGAACCCATAATAAAGAATAATTTTTATAAAAAAAGCAACTATTATTTCTTAAGTTTATTTGAGATCTTTCAAATAAATTAGATTAAAAATAAATAGAAAATTTCAAATATAAATAATATCTATACAAGAATTTTGATTGGCAGTAGATAAATTATTAGAGAGTAATAAAATGAAATATTGAAAATCTCTGGTTGAAAATTAGTAAGATATTGTTTAATTCAAAAATCTTTGTAATATTAATAGTGTAATTGTTTGAATAAATGAGAATGTAAAAATATGTGATATGATTTTTTTAATATTCATTATTTTGATGAAATAGCCAATTAAATTAATTTATAATTGTAAATTTGATATTTAGCAGAACATGATTTCAAAGTGATAATAAATAATTAAATGGCAAAAGGAGCAAAGAGCAGAAGTTAAAGTAAATCAGGAAAAAGTAAATTGAATGTTAACTAATTTATTAGAGAGTGGATCAGCTACTAAAAATATTAAGAAATAAGTTTAAGCTGCATCACCTGCAAAAGTTGATGTTGTAGCAGCAGCACCAAAGACTCCAGTTGCATCTGCAAAGAAGGACTCTGCAAAAAAATCTACTCAAAAGAGTACATAAAAAAGCACTTAGAAATCTGTAAAGAAGAGTGCAGCTAAGAACTCCACTAAAAAAGGAAGTACATAAAAAGGAAAAAGTGGAAAGAAAGTATGATGATTAATATAATATATATATATATATTATATATATAATAATAAAAAATGTCACTTAAAGATTTCAAGATTATATCAAAATTAGGTTTAGTTTACTAATATGATAGGTGAGGGAGCATATTCTATTGTGTATAAAGTGAAAAGAATTGAAGACAATTCAGATTATGCCTTAAAAAAGGTTAATCTAACAAATTTAAGTGATAAGGAGAAATAAAATGCTTTAAATGAAGTTAGAATATTGGCATCCATCAAACATCCATATATAATTAGCTATAAAGAAGCTTTTATTGATGTAAATAGTAATTCATTATGGTAATATAATTTGATAATAATATAACAGTATTGTTATGGAACTTGCAGATAATGGTGATCTGTTATAATAACTTTAGAAATGTACCAAATCTAATACAACTATAAATGAAAATGATATTTTAAAAATTACATTTCAAATTTCCAGTGGTTTAAAAGCATTACATGATTTGAAAATATTTCATAGAGACTTAAAAAGTGCAAATATATTTTTGTAATCTAATGGTGATGTCAAACTGGGAGACATGAATGTATCAAAAGTAGCCAAAAAAGGATTACTATATACACAAACAGGAACACCATATTATGCAAGTCCTGAAGTATGGAAGGATCAACCCTATGATCAAAAATCAGATATCTGGTCATTGGGATGTGTAACCTATGAAATGGCTGCTCTTAAACCTCCTTTTAGAGCTGAAGATATGGAAGGACTATATAAGAAAGTTATTAGAGGTAATATTATTATATATAAATATAGGTTTATATCCAAGACTTCCATCTTAATATTCATAAGATTTATAAAATGTAATCAGAATGATGTTATAAGTATAAACAAATTTAAGACCAACATCGTTAGCTTTAACAGAACTACCTTATTTTAATAGATTTAAAATTCATGCAATTGATGATCAAAGTAAATTACTCAATACTATTACATTCCCAAAAAATTAAATTTCAATGGTAAATATGTTACCAAAAGCTAATTACAATAATCCTAAATACAAAACTGAAGTTAATTAACATAGTGATACTCAGGAAACTATTCACAGAAATAGATAAGCAACTCTTGGTGCTGGATCATATTAATCCTCACCTAATCCTACAAGAATTTCATAATATTTGGCAGAATAGGAGATGCTTTTAAGTATTTATATATTAATTAAAGAATAATAGTATTCAGTAAATTATGCAATAAAAAATAAGAAAACACATAATTATTCTGATAGGAATGTTATTGCGAAGATCTTACTTGAATAATAGAAGGAGATTCCAATTTATAAATAAATAAAATAACGATATCGAAGACTATCTTAAGAATAGACTCCTTTTTTATATTAGAAAAGGATTGGTTAATTACCTGCTTTAGAAGAACATTCTCCAAATTAGAAACGAAATCCTCGTAATTAGAGTATGCCAATTTAAAATTTACCTATAATCTGATTATGGATATATATTAATTCTGCTAAATTTAATACAAATTTACTTATTGTTATTTTTAGTTCTCTGTTTAATAACATTAATTTAAATATTAATAATTGTTTCTCATTAATATATTTTTTAACGATCTTAAATTTATGTAAGAGTTGGATTTCTTGAGAATTTAGAGAGAAAGTTAGAAGTTTTTGGAGATTGATAATATCTTCAACAGATTGGCATCTAGTTTTGTGGAAAAAATATTTGCTCTATTCAAAGAGATATTCCAATAAGAACACACATACACGATCTAAGTGAGTTAAACTTAACATTCTAGGAATTGTTAAAATTGGCAATCTAAAAGGAGATTCCATTAAAAGATTTTAAGTTAGCAGAACATTACAAATTGAATTCAAATATTTTTAAAGCAAATTTACAAATGATTGTAAATGTAGTTATTGATGACATTTGGAGTACCTATAATAAATAAATTGTACTTGATGAAAAGAGTATAGCAGAACCTAGATAACTTACTCAAATAGATGAAGAATCAGCTATTGAATAATGTTAAAGTTTGAGTGAAACATCCATTATAAAAGATAAAAAAGAAGTAGATACACAAAAATAAGTTTAATCTGCTCGATCTCCACTTGCCAAATTATTAGCTGCAGACAAATCTCATTAATTTATATCAATTGCTAGTTCTCCTAGACATTCTCGTGATAACAGTTAAAATATGCCTATAAAATAATAAAAATAGGTTATTTAGAATTCTAAAAAGAAAAATTCATCTTTAATTAAGAATAAAAGTATGGATCTTAAAAATCTCATGGCTGAAGGAATACTTTAACCTAAATCAACAAATCGATAATAATTAAGTTTAAGTAATTTACATCTGTTAATGCAAAAAATGCAAGGATAAAAAGAGAATTTAAAATGATTTATAATTCATTAAATACTAAATAAATATTTTTACACAAAATAAAAATGAATCAAGATTTAAATGAGAATTTAATTAAGTTAAGCTAACTTTTGAGATAATAGAATGTCAAAAAACATACTTATAATCCATCTAAATATTCAAATTTACATCTTATGTTAGCAAGATCAGTTAGCATTAGCACTGAATCATCCTCTAGAATGATTTAAATGAAATCTAATTTGAATATATAAAATACTAGCAAAGCACAATTCAATCAATAATAAAAGTAAATCTTTATTATAATATCCAGATATTTTTCCAATAGAAGAATGTCATTAGCAAAATAATTAAAAACTTGTGATTCCTATGTATAAAAACACAAAATTGAAAGTCAATTCGTTAAAACTGATAATCTGTGTGGTTTAAAAAAAGTATTCGAAATAGGAAAGATGGTTCTCTGATTAAAATATTTGAACATAAAATATATTAATTTGTCATAAAGAGATTACTATGGATTTAATTGTCATGCAATATTCTTTATAAAAAAGAACTCCCAAAAGACTAAATACCTTAAACTAAGTATCTTATCGTTTAGGTAGAACAACACCTGCTAAATTTAGAAATCCAATATTCTCAACAACTTCTCCTTAAGTTAGATATCATTCTTAAGCTGATAAAAAATATGAAGACAAAGGTGTAGGATGTGATCTATTTGAAAATGCATATATTAACAAGACAATTTAATTTAATGCAATTTAAATTGAGAATTACCAACCACCTACACTCATCCCAGATAAAAAAGTATTAAAGAAGAAAAATGGATTAATCATATTTAAACCTATTCCAAAAGAGTTTCAATTGAAGTCATTAAACTAAAGTCCTGAAAAATGCACTTTCATTAATAATACAAAAAGTAGAGAATAAAGATTAAAAAAGATAACTGACAATTAAGTAAGAAAATCTAGTTTGGAGAAAGAAAGATGGTTTTCAGATAGAAATTGTCGTATCTTACTTAATGATTTATGGTCTGACTCTTATTTTTAATGAATTATTAACATAATTAATTACTTATTTTTATTACATAGATTAATAATATATATATATAATATTAATCTAAAATCTTGATTAAGAGATGTAAGATGTAAAATTATGATAATATCATTAATAGAAAAAAGAACAAAGCAGGTTCGATAATTTTCTAATTCGATTTAAAGCTTTAGTAGAATCATATTAAAGTACAACACCAGAACCAGAAGAACAACTAAAACAATAAGTCACAAAACAAAAAAAACAAAAAAAACAAAAAGATCCATTAGCACCAAAGATGCCTAAATCAGCCTTCATCTTTTATTTTTAGGATAAAAGAGAGAAATTTTAATAACAATATCCAAGTCTTTTTTAATGCTATATTAGATATTCAATTTTAAGAAATCACCAAATTAATTGCAAATGAATGGAAAGATTTACCAAAAGAAATTTAATAGGTATTTAAACTATTTTTTTAATATATAGTCATATCATGATTAAGCCTTTAAAGACAGAAGTCGTTATTCATAAGAAAGTGAACTCTATTGCACTTAAACAGGCAAACCATACAATGGCAAGAGTTTATCAAAAACTAATAAATCAAATGCAAAAAAAGAATAAGTCTAATAAAAAGTAGATTAAGATGAAGAAAATGATTCTTTTGGCGCAGACATAGGTTAGGAATGATATCTATAATATAAATACATCTTAAATAATTAATGATCAAATAATTATATATTTAATTATCTTTCACCTTAATTCCATAAAATAATTAATGTATGCATTTATCCAAAAATAAATGTACTTATTGTTCTCCTTTTTATAATTATAAAATATAAATAAAATAGTTTCTGTATCTTTTATTATCTATTAAATTACTGTTAATACAAGTCCATCCACCAAATATGTTATAATATGTTATAATAATTAATATATGGTTATACCTTACAATTGATTTACTGAGTAAATTTAAAGATTTCTGATAACTTTTTATATTTAATAATATATTTTTTTTAATTCAATAATAACTATTATTTAATTAAAATAATTAAAAAATGCAAACTAATTAAACTGATGAGTTTTACCTTAGATATTAGTAAAATTTTAAGATATATTGAAAGTGTTGGACATAAGGGTGTTTATGGGCATGAATTCCTTGAATTTGAGTTTAGAAGTGATGGAAGATTACGATATGCAAATAATTCTAACTATAAATAAGATGTATTAATCAGAAAGGAGTGTTATGTTTCAGAGTCAGTCATTTCTGAATTCAAAAGAATAATTGAAGAATCAGAAATAATAAAGTATGAATTTAATATAATATAATAAGAGAAAATGATTCAAAATGGCCAGCTCCAGATAAAATTGGAAGATAAGAATTGGAAATAAAA
This sequence comes from Paramecium biaurelia, assembly GCA_000733385.1. Lineage (NCBI taxonomy): Eukaryota > Ciliophora > Oligohymenophorea > Peniculida > Parameciidae > Paramecium > Paramecium biaurelia. The sequence goes on from JPFL01000113.1 coordinate 100,768, forward strand.
TTAGGTAATGCTCACATTTCATTTACTACATCAAAATTGGGATCAATACATGATGTTTAAAGCAGTCAAGACCCCGATGGCTTAAGAGTTTTCTTCTACTTGATTCAGGACTTGAAATGCTTTGTATTTTCAATAATTGGACTTCATTTTAGAGTATGCTTCTATTTAATTATAATAGATAAAACCTGTGAATTGAATTATTTTTATATGTTATAGAGGTGTATTATTTTCAAATAAATATATATTATATGAATGATTTCTCTATTGATTTTTAGAGAATAATAATAAATAATAATTATTAATAAATAGATTTCAATTTAAATCTAATCATATCTTAACAAGGCTATATTGCATACCTAATATACAGATTTGTTCTTATCTATGTATCTTCTATCTTTAATTGGAGGATATTCTCTTTTATCCTCTCAAATATAATTGTCTTGGTCTACTAATTCTATACACTTTCTCTGACATAATCTCCATCTATCGATAAATCCAACCAATACTCCATAACCCTGCAAACATAACCGTAAACATTGTGGATACTCAAAGTTTCATTAATAATTCAGTATAGATGTTTGAAGGTACAATTTTCGTTGGATGAAATAATCATCCTTCAAGGCTGGGTATTCAAGTTGAATTGCCAACATAAATTTGAATAGATGAGAGAACCCTCAATCTAAGGTAAAATATCCTATATATTTGAATATAAATAAGTGAATATCAATCTTTGGGGGACCTTTAATCCATTTATGGACTAGTAGTTAAACAGTTTCTCCATTAAGTAAGGTGAGAGTTGCAAGTTGGAAGAAAGTGGACAAATTAGAAGTGTCTTTTTGATTTTTTATTTTTTAGTATCTAAAGTTTCTTTATGCCATTTATAGGGAGAGTCTGACATTTAATATGAGATAACTTAAATATTTAAAATTTAATATGTATCATTATTTGTTACATTTAATTTAGTATTTTATAAAATGGTTTATTCATTTCATATGCTACTGCAATGTAATTATCAAAATTAATCATTTTTATCTATATTTCTTTCTTTCTTCAGCAATATCTTCCCAATGATTCCAAGCCTTCATCCCATACATAGCAATATCATCTCTGGCTCCACATGTCACATAATTCCCCTCTTAATCAAATATGCATAAATGTGGTATTGTTTATGGTTTGCAAATTCTTGTTAAGTAACTTATGGCCATCTTCTCAGACCATGGAATTGCCAACCAGGGCATTTTTTAATAATATTTAATGAAATCTCTTTCATTTTCATCATGAGTCACTAAGACTATCTCAAAAGTCTTTGACTTTCTTATTTCATCATAAAAATGATTTAACATTCCTGTGAATTGTCTACAAGGAGGACACCAACTAGCAGAAAAGTACAACCCCCAAAATTGATACTTTGAAAAATCAGGTTTTGGTTTAATTTCATTCCCTTCCTACAGACTTTCAGATAAAAACTAAGAGAAATTTTTCATTAAATTATGACTTCAATTATAATTAATTTTATTCATCATTTCTATTTAGTTATTAGTTTTATAATATAATTTAAATATTGTTAATAAAATTGTAATAGATAATGAATCATAAACATATTCAAAGATCAGAATTATATAGAATGATTGCTTAAACAAATATGGTCTTTTTATATATTATCATTTTTTAATAACTTTAGACAAAATACAACAAAGTATATAGGATTAGATAAAGTAAATGATTTTTTTGATAGTATTTTTATCCATTAGAGAATTGAATCCTTTTAAATTAATTAATCATAAATAATATGTATAGGATGATTTTAAAGATTATTAAAAATGGATTTATTTTTATTTAATCAATCATTTTTGTAGATATTATTTTATTTATTATATTGCCTCATAATCTTATGGGATATTTTTACTATTTGTAAATTTGAATCTCGAGTTGCTATTGTTATCTCCATCCACTATAATTAAAAAATAGAGATACTTTTGAGAATGACAGCTTCCACTCTTTTTTCAATGTCAATGGGTTTTTATTAAATGGGTTATGGTAATTCTTATTATTATTAAGTTTCTTTTATTTCTTCCCATTATATATTTATTTATTATTATTGTTATTAAATGGGTTCAACAACTCTTTCTTTTATCATATTATCTAAAATATTTTATGTGGTTGGAAAAACAGATTTTTGTAGAGCATTTTTGTAATTGATTTTAGTGTAAAACTTTTTAAAGTTAGCTTAGGCTAGTTTTTATGAATAAGAAAATAACCACTTGGAGTTATTCATTTCTTCCTAAATATTATTAGATGTACATACTTTTTTTAACACTTGTGTAGAGTCTTTGTCCTTTGGGTGTTGGTGTAAGTATACACAATCTTTGATTTTACATTGCTAACCCTTTAAGAAGTTAGTGCAATATTTTGTGGTTCCAAAGGAAGCCTTTACTTATCTGTCGTGTAAGGGAAATTTTTCACATGCCAAAACAAATATATATTAATTATATTTACTAAGATTGCTAAAGATGCTTCTTATTCATTTCGATAAGTTATATAAGCAGCATGAGATGGTGGATTGAAAGTGTTGCTTTGGATCACAATTAATTTTTAGATTTATCCATATTGACCGAAATATTCCAGTTTTTTCAATTGCTCAGATAAAAATATTAGATTACATCTTCTTTAGCAATAGTAGGTGCTAAACCAATTACATAAATCAAATTCTTGCAAATGATTCTGATTTCAGCTAATAATGATTTGTTTTGTAGATTGATTTCTTTGAAAGAATAGAGTGTTTTTGGTTTAGGTGAATCACAACTATCCCAATCTTCTGGGTCTGAACATTCACAGTCACTTAAATTACAATATTGACAAATCTCTGATTAATTGGTTTAATTTTTCATTCTTTAATTTATATTACAAACAAAAACTTTTTAGTCATCATATATTTTCTTTAATAATAATTACTTTTTTATTTACATAATAAGTACATTTTCTAGGCAATTAATTAAAAGGATTAGAATTTATACTTACCTTTCAAATTAGTAAAAAGAATATATATATATGAAATATAGTATAAAAAATAAAGAAATTACTATTTCCTCTAAGATAAAGGTATTTATAAAATCATATGATTATTAAAATACTATAATCTTCAAAGAAGTAAAATAATAAAAATATAAAAATTTAATTAATTAAAGGGATAAAGTATATATTCTTAATAAAATAATTATCATTTCTAGCTTAGTTTGATCTTTTACTTATAAGGGAGCAAAAAAAAAGAAGGAGATGATTTAAATTGAAAAAAGAATAGAGATTAATTGTTTCCTTTGTTTAATGAGTTGATAAATAGAAATGAAATCTGTTATATGGGAAACAAAAAATATGAAAATGTGTTATATTTATGAAATAAAGCTGGTTAAGTAATGAGCCTAGGCAAATGGCGTAGATGGTTATCGCGCTGCATTTACACTGCAGAGGTCCCGAGATCGATACTCGGTTTGCCTATATTTTTTTTTTAATATTAATAATATTTAATGTATTCAGATAATAACAATGCACATTCTGAGATTAGAATAAGATAACTGTTGTACTTTAAATAGCCACCTCAAAGTACATTTGATTCCAACATTTTATAGCTACTTTACCCACAAATCGAAGTACTATAAAACTTCAAACTCTAGAACATAAATTGGGAAGGACTAATAAAAATTTTACAGGTTATTCTAAAAGTTAAAGTGATACTAGACCATTTTTTGAAAATTTTATGGAAAAAACAGATCAAATAACAACATTTGGATTTAAGTATCCTTTTAATGTTGAGGATTTTTAAAATACTAATGCATAAATTCATTTTTTAGAAGTGTTCACGCATTCATAACAATTAATATAAGTATGAATTGAGAAAGATTATAATAGAATTATATTTCAGATAGTAAACGTACTTTATCTCAATTAAAAGAGTAATCTAAACAAATAAAAGATGAGATGGATTAAATGAAAGAGAAAACGGAGAAGAATATATAATAATTAGAGGATTAATTTACTGAAGCTGTATAAGTAAAGCAAAGATAATTGAAGGAAGATTATGTTGCTTATTCAACAGAGTCTTATCGATTAAATAAGGAAATAAGTAAATTAACAAAGGATAAATTACATATGGAAGAATAATCAATTCAATTATTGTAGAAAGTAATCAAATTAGAAAAACAGATGTAAGGAGTGGAAATGGAATTAATGTGTGAAAATGAATAAGAATTATAATCGTAATTAAGAGGCACATTTCATAACACGAAAAGCATAACACACTGATCATTAATCATATTTAAATAGTTATGCCTAACTTCTTTAAATCCTCTATTTTTTTCTTTACTCTAAATAAATTCATTAGATTTTAGCCTAAATAGATAGTTTTAATATGAATTTAGGTCTATTTTTATATTAATTACTAAATTGTATCTAGAAACCTTTCTGTAATTACATTAGATTATAGATGTAATATTTAACAATGTAATTCTAGTAATTTACATGCTCCAGTATCACTGATTTTATTTCTCATTAACTTTAAAATCTTTAGCTTTTTATTTTTTATAGATTCATCCAAAAGTATCATTCCATCATCTCCTAAATCTAAATATTGATATATAAATAATATATTTTACCTTATTAAGAGAGATCTAAAGTATCTCCATTACAATTTAATATAATGGATTCCACTTTTGTATTAAATTTCTTTTTTTAAGGTCTTTTAGGAGACATTGAAGATTATCTTCTAAGTTTTGGAGATATCAAAATATCTGATGATTTTTTCTCTAAATTAGGACTAATAGCATTTTATGAAATATTATTAGATGAAGGTTATGATTGGAGAGCAGATTGAGATTGATATAAAGGTTGAGGATTTAATAAATTATGAGTCAAAAATTCATTATGAGGAGGTTTATCATCAATATCTTTTAAAAAGCTTTGATCAATCATTGATACATCTCTTAATATATTTGGATCGTCAAAAAATGATTATTGAACTTAAGGATAATTATATTCAAAATTTCCCATTAAATCTTTACTTAAATACACTTATGGAGTAATTTATCCTTGAGTGACATCTTACAACCTATTTTGAAATTTCTTCATAAAATCTTCTAATTCTTCAATTATTTATTTAGCCTAAGTATTTGAAGTGTCTTTCTAAAGTAGGAAAAAAGCTATTTCTCCCTTTTCAGTTAAGGAGGCAAATTAATTGATTCGTTCTTAAGAACTAACAATTATTAAGATTAAGAATTACGCTAACATCCATAAGTCTGCTTTTTCAACTACTTAATTGACATATTGTTGTTCCCGTTTAATTAGTTGATCTTCTACTTATTTATATTTTTATTCAATCTCTTCTACTACTTTTCTTTATTTCATCATTAATTGAGTAATCATTTCCTTAAATTTTTATAGAGAAATAAGTATACTTTGAATTATTCTTCAGCTTGGGATTGTTGTTGCTTGATACAAACCCTTATTTAGTCGCGTATCTTTTTGTTGATAATTGGTTATTTGAGGGATTTAATTTTGGATTGTATTTGTTACATCAAATCTACAGTTTCTTCAAGGGAATGTTAGATTTCGGATATGACTTCCTATTTTTAAAAATAGACTAGAATTGAATACATCAATATTTCGAACATTGTGATGTTTATGTCCACCAAATAAAGCACAATTGACACAGATTTTATTGTGATCTTCTAGACATACTAATTCAATTCTCTTGTTGTGTTCTTTACATAGAGATGTAGATTCCATGACTTCAAAGAAATTTTCACATTTTGAGAGTCTCACAGTTTCACCCAACTCTGTAGAATCTATTTATGAGTTCTTTAGACTAGACTTGTTAATTATTTTTAAAATAGCTTAATTGACTGGGTAGAGATTCAAATCTTATGGCTAGACGATTCTTAGAAATTAGAGCTACTGATTTACCCATCTTCAGGACAGATTATTTTGGTTTGTTCACGAAGACACTACATGCACATGGAATGACCACATTTTGGTAGCATTTATGGTGTACGATCATAGATATCAAATGAAATCTCACAACGAGGACAGTTTAATTCTTAGTGCATTAATTAAATAATAAATAAGATTTAAAATGACTAATTCTTAAGAGAAGATGTAATAGGATTATATTTGGATCAGAGATTAATCAACTGGTGATGCTGATGTAAAGATGCGAACCTTTGGATAACATTATCTTTATTATCATGCTCCAAATAAAAGAGAAAGATTGGAAATGATTTGGAGATCAATGGGAAAGGCTTATGATTGGGAAATGGAGAAATTTAGAGTACTTTACTAATTAACATTAAGATGCAAAAAAAATTCATTGACAGAGGTAATAAAAGGAGATTTTTCAAAAACTTTTTCAGATTAATTAAAAACCCTATGGGTTACATCTATTGGAAAACCTATAAAATTAGATAACCTAAAGGTAGAATCATCACAACAATGCTTGGTCTCGGAGTAATTGGAACATTATACAAATATAAAATGGAATCAAGTATCTTTTTACTATATCCAATTTAGATCAAATACAAAAAAGAGAATATTATTTATTGACAGCTGGTAAGAATTCAGAAGGAAGTGGACTAATCAACACTGGATATAATAATGATAAGTATATATTGTTAATTGCATAATTTTTAGATTGGCTCGTCAAGGAATGCCCCTCACATAGATGTTCTATTCCTATTTAATGGCTAAAGATATTGTTGTCTCAAGATCAAGAGATTAAAATTATAGAAAATACTTTGAAATGAGAAAAAAGTATTAAATCAAAGAATGAGACCAAAATATACACATATATAAAATATATAATAAAAAATGTAAAATCAAACAAATATATATATCTATCTTCTCTCTCCATTCTCAATCTGTACTAATATTGTCATAATCCTTTACAAATTCACAACTATTTATCTCAACCCAATTCAAATAACTTAAGGCATCATTAGCTGTAATTCTTTATTCAGGATTGTGATGTAACATCTTCTCAACTAAATATTTCAAAATGGGATTCACAATATTTTGTGTGAATTCTATGCAAAATATATATTCCTCATTCAATCTATATACATCTTCTATATTATTTCCTTAAAAAAATCTACTATTATGAATCCTATAAATTATAAAATTTAAATCTTATACATTTCCCATAATAGAACTCCAACTCCAAATATATCAATTTTTTCATCACATGAACTTTAAGTCTTCATCATTTCAGGTGCCAAATATCCAGGTGTTCCACAAACTCTATTGCTTTCTTTTATGAGATCAGTCTTTGTCGTAGCCATACCAAAATCAATCAATTTCATAGTTTACAAATTATCAGATTCTGCAAATAAAACGTTTTCTTATTTTAAGTCTCTATATACATACCCTTCCTTGTGAATATAATTTATACAATGTAATATTTACTAAAATAAAATATAGATATTTACTTTTAAAATTAAAATAATTTCTTGGTCCTTCAAAATTCTCTACCTTAACAATTCTCTAAGTGACTTCCCTTCCAAATATTCCATCACTAAATAGAAATGTTTTGACTCCACATAAAATTCTTTCATCTTAACTATCTTTGGATGTTTTAATGTCTATAAAGCCTTCACTTCCATCATGAAGTTCTAAATCAAATCTATTTAATATTTACTTAATATTTATTTTTACTCCCTATCTTCAGAGATTTACATGCCACATATTCACCACTTAAACGATTCTTATATTTAAATACCTATAATAAATAACAACAAAATTTTACATGTCCATAAGTTCCCCTACCACAAAATGATATCATCTCATAAATTTTGTGAATGTGTGTATATGATATTTTTGCATCTAGAAACTATTTAAATAGTTCTAAATGAATTTTTTCCATTTCAAAATATTACCATTAACCATTCACTAAAATTCCAAACCCACTTAATTTTGTCTAACATTTCGACAACTTCCATTCAATAGATGTATTCTTCAGTAGTTTTATAGAGTATTGAACCCTTTTCTTAGTCTAAACATATATATATAATGCTGTCTACATTGGATAATCTTATGCTATCAGATAGAAATTCAACTTAAAATGAATCATGGAAAAGTATGTTTTTCTTTATGCAAATCATAAATAATAGTTTTAGAAATAATTAATAGTTTTAGAATATTCACTTAAATCCTAAAATGAAATTTCTTATAATAATGAATAAAAAATAATTGAATTTCCTTGCTACCATATAAAATAATTTAATTAATTACCTTCTAAAAATATATTTAACAAGCAATAATTATTCCGATAAAGAAATTAAAAATTAATCTTTATTTTTGTTGTTTTTTATAATTAAGAAAGAATAAAATATAATAAAATGAATAATTATTTAGAAGAAAATAAATTAGACATTAAGTTATAGATTCTCTTAAATTTAGTTAAAAATAGACTTTCTATTTTTAATGTATATTTAATATTATTCATTTTTTTTCTAATTCTGCAATTCTAGCTTTTAATTGGGCATTTTCTGTACGTAATTGATTCTAGAATAATAAATAAATTGTTACTTCTGATAAAATCAATTCATCAATAGCCTTTGTTAAATGACCTATTCTGTATGCATATCTTCTATTTTGATCTTACAATGTAGCTATTTCTCCTTAATTCTTTAAATTAACTAATGATTTTACCTCAGAACCTGCTTAAACCTTTTTTATTTACTCATTGAATTCATTTCTTAAATCATAAAGTTGTTAGAGTAATTCTTATTATGTTGCTGCCATTATTATTATTATTTTTAATAAATATATTAGTATTTAAAATCATTTATAATAAATAGTTAATCCTTTAGATTATTTTGGTGTATACTTAACTATATCTTTAAAAGATATCAATCTTTTGCTAATATCTAGTTAAATACACAATATGGCAGAATTTACAAATAGAGAATTTTAAAATTTGAAGGCTGTTCAGTTCTGAAGCAGAACCACATCTTTACTAATAATGATGAAAATAACTTGTCCACTTTAGTTCTGTAATGAATTTTAATATAAGAGGTTGGAGTAATTATTCTGTACATTCTTCAGAATATATAATCATACTCAATTTTGGAATAAAATAAAGTATCTAAATAGGATAATTAATTTATAATAGCAGTTAGTTTTTGTATTTTTATGAAAATTAGATAAAACTATCTATGTAATAGATTATAATGATTAATTACTAATTGAAAGACAAATTGATTATTATTATGTCTTTCCTCTTTTCTTTGATGACTATTAGGAATAAATATGACATAAATTCATAAATTTTTTAGATTGTATTTAAAATTATTTGTATTACGATTGAATAAAGCATTTTTTTATTGAATTTATTTTTGTTTTAATGTATAATTTAAAGAAGAGTGACTTCATTCAATAGAAATAAATTAATCATAGGGAAATGCTCACTTAACTTTTATTCGTTTACTCAAATTTGTTAGTAACAGACGGAAATCATTCAATTTATATAATTTTTTATTTTGATGTTTTTATAAATAATATTTTAAATAACATTTCGGATTAGGATTAGTAAAAGAACTAAATAATAGATTTTTTTTTGAATCTGAACATTAATCTCTTACATAGTGACATTATTAATAGTTGTATTTTTTTATGATAAATGTGAGCATTGGATGGGGTTTTGTGTGATAAAGTAACTATTGTTTGATGATGGGGTTCATATAAAATTATTGTCATTTGAATTTATAAATTAGTACATATATTGATATTGCAGAATGTAAAATAAGTTAGATGGAGAGAATAATTTGAATTGATTATTTGTTTAATATTAATAATTATAATATGGCTTACAATAGTGATTTCTAGGAGCAAGGGCAATATGATTAGGAAGAGTTTGCAATGAGGATGCCAGTTAAGAGTCACTTGCAAAGATTAGATGTAAATAGGCTGCTTAGTTTTAGTAATTGTTACAGTAATTGATGGATGAATTAGATTTGGTTAAGAAAGAGAAGGAACAACAACGTAATAATTTGATTGAGTTATCATAAATTACATCAGATTCATTTGATGACTCGAATAAATACTTGAATGAAGAGTATCGAAGATTGATGTAGGAGTTTCATGAGTAGAATGCGTTACAATTAGAATAGCATTAATTCTTAAAACAATAAGTGGATTAGATTAATTTAGATAGAATCAAATTGCAATAAAATACTATTGTACTAGAGAATAGAATTCAAGATTCAGAAAAAGAATTGGGATTTGTTTGATTATAAATAAATGAAAATTAAACTAGCAATAATCTTTAACTTATTAATCTTACTAAACGCATTCACAATATCCAATACAAAATATTAACATTTGTTATTAAAAACTAATTGTTAAAATAAAAATAACAATTTTCAATACAGTTTAGACAATTGTGTTAGTAATCCCAATAAATCTGTTATGGTTATCTAATATAACACATATTGCAGTTTATTTGCAGATTCAGAATGTCCATCTATTATTGGTTGTGCATATTTAAATAATTTATATTAACAATTCACAGGTCATTTTACATATAATTATACCCAGTATATAGAATCTTAAAATGATTCAAATTAATGTTCAATAGATGGATCTCATTGTATAAACTTAAGTAATTATGCAGATTACAACACTGAAAAGACATGTATTAATAGAATCTCTTATGTTATTTAAATGCCTATAAATGTCAACATTTTACAGAAAGTAATCAATCATAGATAAAATAATAATTTGAGAGAATGCAAAAATCAATTATAGAAATATACAGTTGGAGAACAAAATTGCTGTATGAAAAGTATAGATAATTTTGATAATCAAAACTTATATCTTAATTTAAGTAGAATTAATCATACATTTAATATGTTTTAGTTGGATTATAAATATGTCATTCATATATCTTTAAATATATGTTATATATAATTTAATTAGTTTATGGTTGGTTGCAAAAAATAGTAAAATAGAATTTAGACAAAAATATTACAAAATATTCTAATTTTAACAATTGAGATTGTTTTTTGATATAAATAAATAATGAACCTTGTATTTAGTAGTTATATATTGTTGATTTTTATATCTCAGTTTTATTCAACACAAAATATTTTCTATCTTCTAGTTTATCAAAACCTTCTTTTTGTAGCAGTTTATTAATTTCCAATTGTTTTTTTTATGGATAATTTGTAGAAAAAAACTATGATCAAACCTAAAGTATCAGTTGGTAATGATTCAACATATTCTTAGTATTGTTAATTGATACTAAATCATATTTATACTTTGATTTATGCCAATTATAATCTAATTAATTTAGAATATTCAATTAATAATGATTTGAATAAATATTAAATATTAATAATAATATTATTCATTCTCCTTAAAGATAGAATACCCATTATGGTAAATCACCACAGGAAATTATTAATCTTCCATTGTTGCTTGTATTTGGAACTGCTTTATAAGTGATGTTTATGCTCAATACTTTTTTACCCTAAAAACTCTATAAAATTTCTTACATCAACTTTGATAGGGGACTTGACTGAAGAAGTAAATGCAGGATTGTCAATTCTCAAAGTGAATTCTTAAGCCTCAAAGAAGGGATTCTTAAATTCAATAGCAGGTGGTTTAGCACCTGATAATTTATATGGACCTTTAGGTTATGGAGTGATTCCTTATCCAATCAATAGACATTGATATTCTTTAAAATTAATATAAATTATATACCTCCACCATCAGGTGATGTAACAACTAAAATGCCTCTACTTTCATTTAAACTACTAGGTTCATACTTTACACTTATCTAACATTCAACCCCATCAAATGATTCAGATTAAGGTGCTTAGAATTGGACTTATTCACATATGAAATCTGTTGTCTAGGCAGGTGCACCTTTAGCCTTTGGATCTATATTAACAGGAAGCGGTTTTCCATTAGGACCCAATTTAGTAGCATAACATGTGTACATTGTAGGTTTTTTTGTATAATTCATAAACTTGAATGGTAATACCATTTCAGTTCCCAAAGAGGCTTTGAAATAGAGGGATCTTGAGACATTTTATTATAATCCTTATAATTTCAAAGGATAGACAAATTCTCCTAATTGAATGGATTTAATTGTAATTTTTGATTGAATATCCTATACTACTAGAGGTCTATATGCTATTTCCAGACCGAATTCAGATTTAGGTGGGATAACAAATTATTAAGGATTGAATGAGATACTATCAGTTTCAGCTACTAATTAGTCTTTCTTAAATTCAACAGGTTAATTGATAGGATTTTCTATAGTAATCAATTTTGTAGCAACTTCCCTAACTATAGATGTCAATTCAATTTTTGGTAATTAATCTGGTGGTTGAATACTTAAATTCTAGAAATATAAAATTAAATTAATACTATTTTAAAGAATACAAATTCTTAAGTGATGGCATTTCTAAAATAAACTGTTACTTTATTTTATGATTGTTTAAGTCCATAAATAGTTAATTTATATTCTTTAGTTCCTTCACTAGATACTTCAAAAGTATTTGCACCATTAAGAATAATAGAAGGATCTTCAGGTTCTAATGTCCAAGTAACTTCAAATCTTTGACTAGTCTTTAACCAGTTTTTCACCTATAAAGCTTAGGTTGTATTCTTTTTAGCTTTCATTGTAGTATCCACATTTTATGGTAGTGGTGGTAAACTCTTACCAAATAGATTATAGAGAAGTGCCTACCCATCAGGTAATGGGAAAAAGAGTGATCCTTCATGTTGATCTTATAAATTTTGGATTTAAGGATTAGATGTCATTGTTAATGGTTTATAAATTACTTCATATTCTGCTTATCCATTTGCTGGTACTTCTACATATTCTTTGCCTTCAAAATAATCTTTAAATTAAGGCAACAAAGCAGACACAGATGCTTTAACTTTCCATGGTTTTGGAGTTGGATTTTTGACAACTACTTTTTTAGTAGTTGGTACTCTTACTACAGTCTCAAATTTAACTTCTTAGATTTATTCTTTTGGTTATTCAATACATTTGCCTAAAAGATTCAAATATAATGGATCTGAATTTTAGATCAAACATTTCACTTTATCAAATCTAATATCATTATCAATAGCATTTGGATGGAATGTTATCTAAAATTATAAATCTTCATGAGCTGGTAATGTTCCTTACAATGGAGTAATAGTAAAATAATTTTTACAAAATGAAGTATCCCATGAGAATTTAGCAGCAACATCTCCCAAATTACTTAATTATACATTCTTTGTTAATCTTGAATTAATGACAACTCCACCAAATCCTATAGTATCCTCCATCAATTTCAATTCTATGCCATGACAAGCACCTTATAATGTTAATAGTTTTCTAACTTCATTATTTTCAACTATCTTAAAGAACAAATCAGTCTTGAAAGAATGCAATCTTTATTAAGGTTTAAAAGTCAGAGTAATTTCTTTTCTTTCTCTTGGATTAATTACAAACTCCTTCTTTGGTCTTACTTTAATGTAATATTTTTATTTCAATTCTTTCAGTAAATCCTATTCAAAGATCAAAGTAACCATCTTTTATGAATTATTTACCAAAGAAACAACTTCAGTTCCTATTTATCCAACACCATATATTCCAAAATCTACAAATTAATATTCTGTTTTTAATAAATCTAATTTCAAAGGAACACCTTCTCCTGTAAACCTCACCTCCACCTTTTACAATCCATTGATATCAAAGATTACACTTTCATCATACTTAATCAATTCTCTGGGAGTGAAGGTTATTGGAATCTACAATACATTCAATTCCTTTGTTTATATAATTCCCTTCTTATCCTTATGAGTTTCTATTTGAATTGGCAATAACACTTAACCTGAAGGTAATTAAACTCCAAAATAAGGCTTCTTTTCATATAATGCTTCTATTGCCATGGCTTAAACATCTCTATTTCTCAACTCCAGATTTTTAGTGATTGGCAATGGTTATCTCAATACAAAACATGGTCCAAAATCATATTATAAAAATGAAAATTCTACTGCTGGCTTTTTAGCAGATCCAATCAATTGGAAATTATATGTGGGACCACTTGAAATACATAATGAAAATTGTTAATTTAATTTTTAAGGTGCTGTTGGCTAATATCTAATCTCAATGTTAAATTTCTCATTCTTCTTTACTGTACCATTCTCTGGGTTTATAATTACAATATTCGATAATTGAACTGATTTCCTTACACTAAAATCAAAATTAAAGTCTCCCTAATTCTCAACGGTGATCTATTTACTAGATTTCTCATTTATATACAAATCTCCCAACTCAACTATTGTATTTTATTAAGTAACAGCTAAACCATTCAAATATACATTATTATGTAAGATGTATCCAATTCCTTTAACATTCAAAGTCACTGGTCTCTATCTTCTCTTCACATTACATAATAAATTATAATTGTATTCTCTTTCTACTTTTGGTGCAAATTATATCTCAATAGGTTAATCTCCAAGTGCCTTAATTGTTCCTTAAACAGGAGTTATAGTAAGTGAATCACCATAATCTGGATTGTGAAAAGATTCCTTATCAAATTAAAATGTCAATGGAACATCCTCTAAATTCTTCAGAATTACAGTTTCTTTATTCTTTCCTTGAACCAATAAGGGTCCAAAATTAACCTTACCAACATTGAATATTACATTCGGTTCTACCACACTACCAGTAATCAAGAAATATTAAATAATATGTTCTTGTGGAATCTCAAAAACCCAATAACTTTCATGTTGTCCTTATGTATCTGGTGAATATTCGAATATGATCTCAGATTTCTTACCAGACAATACTACACCCTTGATAGTGATACATTTAAAATAATTAGCATTTTAATTCTTTTCATCATCAATTCTTTTCCATTCATATTCATAACCAACTGAAGTGGGATTCACAACATAAAATCTCTTTGTATTCTTTACTTTACATCCCAAACTCTCAAATTCTATCACATTATACTTCGCTTCCAAATCTGGCTTCTTATCCCTATAATTACTAGGTGGCAATTCAAAATGACATATTGGCCTTTCTGCTTACCCATCTAATTCAACAATTAACTTCTCTTAATTTGGATCTAAATTATCTATTTAAATAACCAATAATCTCTCATTTGATTCATCAACTTCTGTAGGACTAAATTTAATAGTGAACATCTCATCACTATTACTAGCAATCTTACCTTACTTTGGATACACATAAAAATAACCAGGATCTACAGCACCTGTCTCTGCTGATACTATCTTACAATTATAATTTATTGCTATCAATGAAGTATTCTTTAATTTTAATTAATGAACTCTAGTTGTGTACATCAAAGTTTCTTTAAAGTAAACACTTCTCTAATCAATTTCATATTTAGCAAAATCAGCAACTGCATTCACTTTCATTGGCATACTCTTATCACTCTTATCTATCACTTGATATTCTGGTTCTGGTAATGGGTCTGAAATAGGAATGTTAGCTTCCTCTCCAGGTTCAGGTTAAGGAGGTTGAACTATTTCTTACTTTGCAGCTTTCTTATCTACTTTCTTAGCTCCCTTTTTATTAGCAGCTTCTTCAGCCAATCTCTTAGCTTCTTCCTCCTCTCTTCTCTTCATTAACCAATTATATTCAGTTAAAGTGACATATTTTGTAGTTGCCATACTATCATCCCATTCTGATTAAATTTTCTTATTAATTTGTTTAGTGTCACACTATAAGGCAAATGATTTATGGATTATACTTCGATTAGATTTAAATATTAATGTAACGGGTTTTGATTCTTTAGTATTCAAATGACCTTGTCTAGGAATAAAGGAAAAATCTTCACATCCTTATGTATTCCATTAAAATCGAATTGTATTGGCTCCATTATTTTTTAGGAAAAATTATATTTTCTTTTCAGCATTAATAATGCAATCACCAAATTGAACTTCATCATCCAAGTTTTCAAATACAATATCTTCTTAAAATGCTTCTCCTGTTACTGCAACTTTAGTAATTTCATAAGGATTTAATAGAGTTTACATTACAAAATAATGTTATTTAACTCCTACATCTTTTGGAGTGAATTCTATATTAAAAGTAGCAGTAGTTTTTGGAGTTAGTGTAAAAGTATTTTGATCTAAAAATCTAAAATGCTCATTAACTGCTGTCAAATCCCATTTAACTGTAGCTGGTATCTATCCATCATTCTTTAATACAATTGGCATAGTTAAAACCTTGCCCAATCTAACTCTGCCAAACTTAACAACAGGTGTTCTTTCATCAAGCCAATCTTTAGGTTTCTCCAATTTCAATGTGGGTAATGCACCTTCTCCTCTTAAATCAAATAATAATTTATGAGTTTTAGGACTTTATTCACCATTTTCAACGATGGCTTCAAAAATACCATAATATTGAGCCATAATAGTTGGTTTGAAAGCAACCTTAATATAGACACTCTCATGTGGTGCTATTTTAACTTGTTTTGGAAAAACTTCAAATGCAAAATTATCATTAGGATAATTTTATCTTCTTCTTGCATCTAATTTAACACTACATGGTATTTTGTTAGGATTTGTAAGTTTGAATCTTTCGACTACTCCATCAGGAACTTTAGATGGTACCAAAGTTCCAAAGCTGAATACTTTTTCTTCTATAAAGAATACATTAGAATTAATCAAATTTGATAGATTATTAACTTAGGATTACAATACTACTTGTTCTTCAAAAATAGATTCATAAGAAATTGTGCTTATACCTGGAATACAACTTTCACTTAAAACTTCATATTCAATTCCATTTGGCTAATCTTCTGGATTACGATTGATAATATCAATTGCCACTTTTTGTTCATAGTTTTTCTAACCCTATCCTGCAAATGTTATTTCTACTGTACAAGAAGAGTCTGGTGCTATTGTACCAATACTAGGCAGAATTGTCCATTAACCAATTTTCAATTATCCAGGAGGTGGATCATTCTTTCCTGGTTTTGGCTATTTCTTTTCTTATTTTTTATCATCTTTCTTTGGTCCTTTCTTAGGATCTACAGGTCCCAATGAAGATGGCATAGCTTTCATTAATTCTTTCTTTTCTTATGCTTCCTTATTCTATTGATCTAATAATTGTTTTCTAAATTCTTCATTTGCATAATCAAATATAGTGAAATTGAATTCAAATTATCCTTCATTTTTAATTTCCAAATGTCTTACTTTTGATTCATTAAATTGAATTGGTCCAAAATTAATATTTTTTAATGGATTAATAGAATATTTTGAATAAACACTATTGAATTATACATTAATTGGAACAGGTTTATAGATTTCTTGAGTTTTACCTTCTAATATCTCTAAATATAAATCAGTAGTATCATTAGTAGTCTTCATTTTAATCTCTTTAACACCACAAAATCTTATTAAAATATCTTTCTATTAACCAGGATTTAGATCAGTTTCCATAGGTTCTACTTAAAATAATTGAGGGAATAATTTCTTTTTAATTAAACACTTAATTTTTACCAAATATTAACCAATATTTTTGACTTATAATATTTAATCTTTAAAATCACCTACTTTGACACTACCAAAATCTAAAATATTCTCTGGTGTTGGATATTTAATATCAACTTAAATTTAAAATGCTTCAGCATCAACATTTATAATCTTAGGATCTTATTTTATATTCATATTTTCCACATCTTCAACTTCAAGAGTTATTTTCAAATTTAATTTTCTTTCCTTGATTGCTCTAAATCTTATTTCAATTTTAGCCTCCATTGTAGGAGCTAATTCACCTGAAGTATTAATCACTTAAAATTCTTCTTCCAATTATTCAATTCCTGTTAATTTCCATTTTGCATTAATCATACCTGTATTCTTTATAGTAACTGTCCTGGAATCAGATTAAGTAATTAACAATCTTTCAAATTTTACATCAGGATTAATTAAATCAATCGTTGGTCTACATCCAATACATACCATAGGGATGATGAGAGGTAAAGGATTATCTTTAATTTAGACAATTAAATCATCTCTAAATTTCTAAGGTTTATCTGGAAATGCCCAAACTCTTAATTCTAATGGAACAGTGTTCATTTAGATTTTAGAATTATCTAAATCTAATGTAAAAACACCTTTTTAAATCTCTTTATTTTCTTGAATACTAGATAATAATGAAAATTATAATTCTGTATCAAATTTACCAGAATTAGACAATCTAAATGTTGAGCTATTAATTGCACGATTAGCTACTTTATCAGATTTTCCAATTAACAAAGGTCCAAAATCAAAACATTGTTCATTTTAAACATAAATTTTACTTAAATATGAATCAGGTGCATTTGCAGGTCTAGATTTCTTAACAGTCCAAAATAATTGTTTTGGTAATCCACTTAAAGATGGATAATCAGCAATTCCTTTGACTTCAGCAGCAGATTTCTTGATGGAAAAGAAATTATCAAAATTTAATCTACCTTCAAATGAACCAGTATGTTTAGTAAAGAATTAAATAACTAAAATTAATGTTCTACCAGCAGGAATAGTCCATCTATATTACTTTTGAATCAAATCTTCAAGTTTATAATTATACTTTTAATCATTTGTTTATGATGATTCTGCATTCTTTTATTATTGCGATCTCTTACTTACATTTGCAATTGATCTAGAAGTAACATTAGCTCTTGCTTTAACAGAAGGAGTAACAGGTTTATTTAGTTGATCAGGATGTTATTATTATTCTCCTCTTGGTGAATTAATATCCTCTAAATGTTTATTTTATTCATCTTAGATATTATTCTTATCTTCATCAATATGTTCTGTTTTTTATTACGATTACATTTTAATATCCTTCACATACATGTCTTTTGGTGTGAGAATGTTAAAGTATTTAAGAGTTTAAGTAAGAGTTGCATTTGATTAATGTATTGAAGACTCTTTTGTGTCTGTCTTCTTTCTACCTGTTTGAATTGATTAATTTAAATTGTCTTTCTTCTTCATTACAATCTAATGATAAATTGGATCAGGAATTGGCAAAGAATTAGGATTTGGATAAATTGGAGCTGGTATCACTTGTAATCCTGTTTAGCATAATTATGGTAAATTATAATGGAAAGGAACTTCACTAAATTATCTATCTCCTTTTTAAAGATAAGTATAATCAATTATTTCTACTTTTGGTTCTTCTGGTTCAGGTGGTTTATCACCTTTCTTTGCTGGTTTCTAAGGTTTCTCTTCTTTTTTTCCTTCATCAAACACAGGATCATGTATTTTACTAGCTATTTCTATTTTCTCATGATATTTATTCTCTATTAAAGCTTTCACTTTAGTTATTAATTCATTAAAATTCTATTTCTATATTTCATCTTCAAAACTAGCAGGATAAAATACATCAAAATAATTTTATTCTGTAAAATTTCCTGCTGATTTGGGTTATGATTTTGGTCTTGATTTCTATCTTGATTATTATTATTATTATTATAATTATAATTATTAAATTTGAGGTTTCTCTTGTTTCTTAGAAACACTCTAAGATTAATCTTTTCCTCTTTTAGTTTGTGTTTTATTATTCTTGTCTTTTGATGTAGGAATAGGCTCCACAATTTCTTCTTTCTTTGGTTTATCTTCTTCTGCTAATTTTTCCATTCCTGGCCATTCAATCAATTTCTAAATTTCAAAACCATATTGATCATATTATTCTTTCAATACAACTACTTATAAATGAGAATCAATCTCCATAATACATTTCATCAAATATAATTCACTAGGCCAATATTTTGATTATAAATTATCAAAAATAGCACCAGCACCACAATCTTCATGAGCTAATCTTGCTTTTAATAATTTTACAATAATCTCTTCACTCAAATATTCATAAAGATGTAATGGAATTGGTCCCCATTTATCTTCAAGATCTTTTGATTTCTTTCCTGCTTTCTTTAATAACTTGTCTCTCTCTTATTATACGAATTGAATTTCATTTTATTTCTATTATAAATATTATTCTAATTGTTAATATGCTTAAGTTTAATTTTCTTAATTCCATTGAACCAACTCATTCATATTAATTACTTTTCTTCTATGTGTTTATTCTAAATAATTGGCTAAATGTGTCTTTCCGCATTTAGGAGGTCCAAAGATAACTATATTTTTCAAAACATCATCACTAACCTTCTTTGGATATTCAACTTTTATCATAGTCTCCTATATTACAATATCATCTAATTCTTTTTATAATTATTCTTTATTTTCAACATTTGGATCTTACAATTTATTCAATATTTAATCTTTTCTCTTACTTCTAGTGAATGCCTTTTAAAAATCTAACCATATAGGTTATCCTGGTTATCTTACAGGCATCAATATAAAATCTGTATGTTCTAATTATGGATAACTGTTAACAATTTCATCATCCTAAAGATATTGTGTATCAAAATCTAACGAAAATATTTCAGTGTCAAATTCAGTAGGATTTTTGATTTCCAATACAGAATGTGCAAATTTATCATAAGGTAAGATTGGTCCAATATTTATCAATTAAGGATTAAATTATAAATTAATACTTGTACCAGTTCCTTTTAGATTCAATACATAAGGTGTTGCATTTTCTTTGATATTTAATGTGAATTTTTATGAATAATTTCTTTCAACTAATGGTGTGAAATGGGCTTCAACTAATTATTTATCACCTGGTTTAATTATTCCACTATTTGGTACTAAAACAAATCTAGGTTCTTCTTTTTTATCAGCTGTCAATTCTTATCTAGTTGATTAAGACCATTCGCAATCAATTTCTTTATCATTTACAAATCTTAAAAAGATAATCTTCTTTTATCCAATAAGAACTTTACCAAAATCAATTTATCCATCAGATGAATTCTCTATAACAATTTAAGGTATTGTAATATTGGCTACTAATTCAAGATGAAACTTTGGACCCTTCTTCAATTCAATGGGTACAACAATTTTTGTAGGTCCAAAACCCATATTTTTCTTTGTTTAATATTGAATATTCAATGTGATATTTGCACCACTAGGTAAATTCAAGACTCTTTCTGGTACAATATTATATCCTTAAGGTTTAAAGTATTTGCCATCTAAAACAAACTCAACTGGTAAAGTACCAGGATTATTAATAATTATTGTTTTTTATCTTATTGAATTAAGTACTACATTTCCAAAATCACAAATGTATGTAGCCAAAATAACATTATCATAAAACTTCTCTTTTTAATCTCTTGAATGTGTCCTCTCATCTTATTTATCTAAAACTGTCCTCTTTATTTATTCACAAAACACAAACCTATCTATATCTCTCTCTACTTCCAATTATACTTATTCCAAAGTCTTAACTTAAACCTTCTAATTCTAAGTCTTAGATAATAGTTAAGCTCTCTTAATCTAATTTTCTAAATCTGCCTTCTTTTTAGCAATCTCAACATCAAATTTCTATTAAAATAATTGATTTTCAGATCTTGGCAATTACACAACCATTGAAGGATACACACCTCTTCCAATAATTGTAATTGGTTCTGGCTCATAATATCCTATCTATACTAATATAATTTCCTTGAATTCTGCAGGTATTACAGGTGAAACTCTTACTGTTATTCTTAATTTCTCTCCTCCAGCAATCTTTCCATTTTATGGTTATACATCCACAAATCCCTTCTTTTTTATATGTCTCAAATCAATCTTAAATTCAAATGTAACCTTTCCTGTATTTTCAATTGTAAATTCTCTAGAAACCCATTCACAAAATCTTACATCTCCTAATTCAATCAGTGTAGTACTCATTTTAGAAGATAATAAACTGCTATCTCCCACTAAAGTTACTTCATATTCAGGACCACCATCTACATGACACACAGCATTAGTCTTAAATCTCTATCCTCCAATTGCATTATATACAAATTCAACTTATTCCTCTGAACCAGGTTCCATATATCCACTTAATGGTAAAATATCAAAAATTTCATTTATTGGAATATTTAATTATTGACCTTAAGTAGATAATTCTTCACTTACAAATGTCCATTCATAATTTAATGGCATTTCACTTTGATTCTTCATTGTCATAACCATTTTCTTTGTTGTATCATATAAAATAGAACCAAAATTAATAAGATTTGTTTCCATAATTAAATTTGGAAAATGTACTTACCCAATCAAATCAATCAAATCCTTATGAGGATGTTCATAATGAGATAATTATAATTTTCCTTCTAAATCACCAGATTTACGATCTGATTTAAATGCAGGATCAAAATCAATTCTAACAACTGCACTCTTACCTGGATTTAGTTATAACTTATCTTAATTCACAGTAAAAGGTTATTGACACTTTAAATCAAAGTTAACAGGTAAAGGACAAGCACAAGTGATTTCAAGATTCTTAGAAATAGGCATAAATGGAATATTCTTTTCCCATGAATATTTAAAGAATAGTTTCTTTTCTGAGAATTACAAAGTTGGTTATATGAAATCACCTTCAATTGTAGTTGCAAATAATAAATTAGCTTTTCTTTCAGTTCCTATGGTTGAATTTAACATAAATATTTCAGAAATCTTTCCTTTCTTTTGAGAATATCCTCTAAATTAAAACATGATACCATGTTTAGGTGGTAAAACAATTGTATCAGGAGCAATAGAGAAAACTGATTCTTCTTCAGGTGGAGGAGGAGCTTTAGTATTTTTTTAATCTTGATCT
This sequence comes from Paramecium biaurelia, assembly GCA_000733385.1. NCBI lineage: Eukaryota > Ciliophora > Oligohymenophorea > Peniculida > Parameciidae > Paramecium > Paramecium biaurelia. The sequence continues at coordinate 123,476 of JPFL01000113.1, forward strand.
TCCTTCTTCTATTATGGTTTCTTTTAAGTCCATTATAACTTTTACTATTTCCTACCTTTATTCTCAACAAAGATTTCTTTAGTAACTTTTCTATGAGTATAATTTACTCCCATATTCACAGAAGATAAATCATCTTTACAAAATATTGTTGATCCAATTCCTTTAGCTTTTAATTATACTTCTACATCATCACCCTCCTTAATTACAAAATGTAAGACATCAGAAACTTTCACAGCATCATCTGCACTACATAAAACTTCAATTTCACAACTCTCTTTTGGTTTAATAATTCCATGTTTTTAAATTGGTTTAAATATTGAGATTTTATTTTTTGTAAAGGCATGGAAATCAGCCTCTATATCACTATCATTAGTTAATGTTAATTTTAGAGAATAATCCTTTAAAACTTCTACATTTCCAAAATCTAATTCTGTTTTAGATGTTTTCACTTTAGGTCCTTCTGAAAATGCCACAATTGTTATTACATGAGGTTATCCATTATTAGTACCAACTATATTTATTTACAAAGGTAATGTAATATCATATAATTTCTTAGTAGTCAATGTAACTTCCAAAGACATTGTTGAATTACCATTAATCTTGCCACTAGATGGTTCCACTGTATAATCTGCTAATACTTTATATTCATCATTTTATGGTAAAACAACAAATTTAGCTGGTAATTCAGATGTATTAATTAAATCAACTCTTGTTTTACATGGATTTCTTAAGAATACTTTTTAATCATCTCCTTTATTGAAATTCAATCTATCACTTGGTCTTAATTCTACTCTTGGAGCTTAACAATCACTTGTTATTGGTATTGATAACATATCTTATCCAACTCCTTCAATATCTACTACCATAACTTATTCATATGTTTTTATTTATTTTGGAATAAAAGTTACTTTTATTATATCAAAATTTTTAGGTTGTATAGTATTTCTTCTAGGTTCAATTTCAAATTCTCTTTCTGCTAATTTACCATCTCCAGGTATTTTAAGTTCATAAGTAAATGCAACAGTTGATGTGTTAGTCATTTTAATACTCTTTGTTTATTCGAATGAATAACTCACAGTACCAAATTAAATTTTCTCATCTTAAAAATTAAATGTAGGAGCAATCACATGTCCAATAAATAATATTGTTAATTAATCAGTTGATCCTTCCAATTTCCATCTAAAAGTCTCTTTAAATTCACCTGGTATACTAGATTTAAATGTAATTGTAAATGGCATTCTTTGACCAACTGCTAACACTCCTCTTTCAACATCAAATTTGAACATTTTTCCAAATGCTCTTTCATTTGGCATCAATTCAAACTTACATTCTATTTCTCCTCTATTTTCTATTACAACCTCAGTCTTATGAATTTCATTAACAAACACATCTCCTAAATTCACTTCATAAACACTTAAAAATGCCCTTGGACCCATACCTTATCCATATAAATTTAATGGCAATCTTTCCTCTGAACATGATATATTACAATAAGCCACAGTTTAATAGAGAAATGCACTTCTTGGAACAAAGGTTACTGTAACTGTCATCTCAGAATTGGGCCATATTTATCCTTGTGTAGGTTCAATAGTGAATATATCATCAATAAATAAAAGTAGATCATCCTCAATAGCTTTACGAATGTTTCGATATTTCCTTGCCAATTATAATTCAGCCTTCTTTTGTCTCTTCAATATAATAGCCTTTTCATCTCTCTCTTCTTCCTCACTATCTTCATCTTCTTCTAATTCTAATTCCTCATGTACTCCTTCATTTGACACTAACTCTTTGATTAGCATTCTCTCCTCAGCTTCTTCTTCTTCTAATTGATTTCTTAGTCTATTTTTTTTTTCTTGTTCTTCTTTTTCTGTTGCAAAGGCTCTCCATTCAAAATCCACTTTCACATTTGATTTATTAATAATCTATAATGTTTATTGTAATTGGAGACCAATAAATGCCTCAGTCATATTGATTTGACTTTTAGAGAGATAGACATTTCCATTATGTGCAACGCCAATTATAGGAACATAAGCTTCCATATTATCGTACTATAAAATAGCCTTATTCTTATATGATCTAGCTTCTGTTGGAAAGAATCTGTTGGTATAATTAATAAAGATAATTACTTGATGACAATTTACTCATTCTTGCCATATTCCAAGACTCCTTCCCTCTTATCGGCATCAAAACCTAAGGGTAATTTCAAGAACCATTTAGTGGTCTTCTCACCTAAATTTCTTATGATAACAGGTTTTTCAGTTGTATATTTCACAGGACAATTACCAAAATCAAGAGAATCTGGAAAATCTAAAGGAATCTAAATTAATATTATTACCTATCATAGCTCTTTTACCAACAGCAACAATTGGTACAACAAATTTTTCTCTTTCTGTTTCAACAATAACATCATAATTATAATCTGATTTCGACTCAGGTGAAAAACGTATAATGAAGTTAGTTTCCATACCTGGTGCTACCTAAATGGATAATAATCATAAAAAATAAATTACTTTAGTTCCTGTTCCTGCATCTTTTCCATTAGTACCTTAAGGAACAACTTAAAATAGACGAGAATCAGGCTTGTATATTTTAACCCTTCTAGCTACCCTATCTTTATTACGCAACTTGAAAATCTTCTCCTTTATTTATAATGGCTTGATTGCTTTAAAAGAGGAATATGTACCTCATAGTCTGTAAATTGTATTATAGGTGGAATTGGATCAAAGAGTGGTTCATCAATTGGGACACTACTCACTGGTTAAGAAGAGAAGTCAGCAAGATTCTAAAATTCAATGATTTTGATTTTTGGATGTGCATCTTCAAAAATCTATCCTGATAATTGTTTCTAAATCAATTAAGATGGAGTCTAGTTTATGAGAAAGGAATACAAATTCTTAAGTTTTAGCTTGTCTATTTGTCTAAGTAAGCTTCTTCTGCATCATCAGTTATTTAATTTAATAAAATATTTTTTGTTTTCTTGTATCACTAAATCATTTACACCAGGGACTCTGTGACATTCTTTTTAAATAATTAATATATTTCCTAATTGGTCTTGTTCATTGTCTCCACTCCATACTTATAAAATATCAACACGCCTAATATAGTGATGACAGCGAAAAACAGGAAACAGTTTTCCATCCCCAGATGTTTGCTTACTAAATTACTTAAGTGTACATGGCAATTGGAAAAACCAATAAAATGATGATAGAATAGCCCCAAAAAGTATAGTAACAATACGAAATCAATTGTTAAGGAACAAATTCAGGCAGGTAAACAGGTACAATAGGACCAGTTGAACTAAAATTAGCAAATACAAATATGAAGATGAACACAATTATCATGTCATCATTCTTTAAATAAGAAAATAGGAAGATTCCAAAATTGGCAATAAACATTAATGTGAATCCTGCCAATAAAGGTTTCCTCCTACCATAATATTTAAGGGTAATTGTCCCAGCAAAACTATACAATATCCATTTTAGTACTGAAATCAAAAAAGATAAAAACTAAGCAGTTTTTTAAGGTTTTGAATCATTAAAAATTTATGTTGAATATTGTACTACAGCATTGAATCCACAAAACTAGAATATAAACATTAGAAATAATCCAAATTAGAATTATTTCTTATATTTTCTGATTGTTGCACCCAATTCAACTTATTTATTCTATGTTTATGATTATTCCCTAATATTTTCCAATAATTCTTAATAGTTAGAACATTAATATATCTTCTTCAATACTAATAGAGCTTTATCATCTTAATTGTTTTGTATATAAAAGATAGGAGTTTAGAAATTATATATAGTTTTCATCACAATAATCCTAATCAAACTTGGAATTCCACCAACAAAAAAATATACTCTCCAAAAATATTGATTCAATTAATCAGCAGAAGTAATATCATCTGTTGTTGGAAACCATACACCATAAAGCATTGTTAAAAAGTATCCAAAAGAAAAAACAGTTGATAATATTCCTCCCATTGAAGAATACATTGATGTTGGTGAAAGTTATCTAATGAATACTGGTTAACAAACAGCACACATCCCACAACCTATTCCTGCTATTATTCTTCCAATAAAAAATGTATAGATATCTGCAAAAATCAAAATTGAACTCCCCACAAATAAGCATATATCTGCTATCAAAATTCCTGTATGGTACTTCTTGATGAAAGTAGTTAAAATTGCTCCAAAAAAGGCTCCAATATATGCAGAGCTTGTAAGAGCTCCGGCAAAAAAACTTTAGTCATCTTTACTTATTTCAAAAACAATATATAAAGTTCTAAGAGCATTGTTCATAGAATTTGAAACAAATGCATATGAAATGGACCCTATATTAAATGATAAACATGCAATTACGACCCAGGTTTTATTTATTTACATTATTCTAGTTAATATAAGTTTATCAAATGTAATATAATAAATATATATTATCACATAAATTAATATTTTACTTATCATTCAATATTTGATAATAAATTTAAATTTGTTTAATCTCTTTTTATTATATATCAATTTATTTTTAATATCCATCTATAGTATTACTTTTATATAATTAATAATATATTATTTAACATATTTTATTAAAAATTTAGGTTAAAATCTATATAATTGAACAAAATGTTCAATCAAATTGAATTGGTTTACTAAGATTTTATAATTCTTCAAATAATGCCTTAATTTATTCCTAATCATCAACTTCTTATTTTGGTGATTCAAAGAGTGGTTAATTTAAATTTGTTTCTAGAGTATGAAGTTCATTCTGTAAGAATTTAGTAGTGAAATATTAGGAGATATCTTTATTAATTAATAATATAAATTACTTTTGAATTTTTTATGTTATGACATTGCTCCAATAATGATATCAATTCTTTCCAATTTATGATTCACTTAATCAAATTGACTATGTAATAACTATGATAGAATTGATTTTTACCTTTTTGAGATTCCACATCTCTTCCAAAAGTACACCACTCTTTTATTTTAATATTTGCATGTCTTCATCTAATCTTGTATTTGTATCTTTAATATCAGATGCACACACTCTTAAAATGTTTTACTCTTCCTTCAATTTAGCAGCTATACATAATATCTAATAATCTACATGGTTGATTAGGATTAACAGATTCTTAATTTCCATCATCATTGTTTCTTCTCTTTATAAATTACAACATTTATCTATAGATAGTATACTTACATATCTTACTTAACTCCTTTTCTAAAACATTTGTGTTTAAACTCTTAGCCATCTTAATGTTTACTCTTTTTAAAATTATATAAATTCAATTATCTAGAAAATCATTCTTTAAGTTTACCGTAGAAAACTAGAATAATTTCTGTGTTTAAAATATTGTGGCAGAACCTATTATTATAATAGTTTTTAGCTTTTCACAACGAAACTTAATCCCTCTTCAGTCCAAGAAACAATCTGAGATATAGTTTCATCCTAATTCTTTATAAGAGATTTACTTCTAGCATTTCAAATGTTTTCATAATAAAAGTCGGAACTAATGAACGAGTAGCCATTTTATGAATAATATAAATTAATTATAATACACATTTTATATTTATTTATGATAAATATAAATTAAATACTGAAACCAAATAGCAATGTTTGAGATTTCAATCAATAAAAATAGTTTTGTTGTCTAAAATAATATCCACATAATTAAAGTATATCATATGAGGTTCTTTCTACAAATTGGACAGGTATGATGTATTTCACGCCATTGATTCAAACATTACTAATGAAATATATGTTAGCATTCTGTTTTAGCATATTAATTTAATGATTTATCAGTTTTTATGAAATTTCCTAAACAAATTGGACATTCAGAAATACTGTGAATATCACCTAATGATGGAAATTAGTATTAATAAATGTTTGAAGAATTAAGGGTTTTTTTCTTACAACAATACCAATATATGAGAATGAAAACAATTATTAGAATGAATGTAAAAGTAACAACTAAAATAATAGTTGCTATCTCTTCCTCATCTTCAATAAAGTGGATTTAAAAATCTATTGCTATTTTATAATTTATTTCTTCTTCAGATTATAATTTAATAATCAATAGATTTAAAGGGGATTATTAGTTAAAATTACTCTACATATAAGATTCTTATAATAGTTTTATTTCTACTCTTTTTTAATCCAAGACAGTATGATTATAGTTATTGTTGATATTACATGGTAAATTATAGTTTTATGAAACTAACATTTGTATATTGATTTTTGATTTATTATTGTTTTCTGATTCAAAATGAAGACTTAAGCTATAGTTAGAAGTTGTGTTGAAAATTGTATAAATATATTATTATGTTGATATTGAAATGTTCTACATTCTAAATGGAATAAATAATTTAGCTGATTGAGAGCAATCTTCATCTATGAATCCTTCTATACATTAACATTTGCCATTCTTATTTTATAGTAATAACATATTTTTACAATGCATTATCCATTTTGACTACAATTATTAGGACATTACACTATGTCTGATGCTGTAAATATTAACTAATAATTCTATGTTTTATTAGTTAGAATTGTCAAATATGATAGTAAGTCTCTATTCTAATCCAAGTTTAATTGTAAATAGTGATATTTTTTTGATTATTATTGTCTATTAAATAGTTCATAATGTATATTTACCCATTTATATCATAGTGATCACAAAGTATTCTTTTTTTTGGAGATTGTAGATCATAAAAGGGAGCTTATCCATAAGACTGTAATAACACTAAATTTGGAGATGATTTTGATTAATGTTTAACAAATAGTTCAATTAATAGATATTTGGATGTTTCTTCTTTTAAAATTTTTAATTGGAAGGTCTAATTTAACTTTTTTTGAGTGAGATTGAATTTCATAACACTTTATCTTACATCAATTTCCAAAATTTGCAGAGTAATAATTGATTAAAAGTGAAAAATTACGATTAGAAATCTAATCATATTTAGTAAATATAAATTTCTTTGAATTTTTTTAAACAATTATTGTACAAATGTAATTGGGAATACAGATTTTGTCTTTTTATATTCATTTAATTTTATATTTAAAAAAAAATGAGATCAATAAATAATTCCATTGATACTCCATCCATTAAAGTTAAATTCAAACATGGTGAGAAAGTGGATGAAATGAAAACCACAAAAACAATTAAAAAAATACATATTTAGGATGAATTATCTATAAATTGGGAATATTATATGTATATGATCATGACTATTTTGGTTGAAATTATAGTGCTAATTTTTAACAATTAGACTAATATTCTCAATATAATCAGAATCACAATATTTATTCTTATTTTTATACTATCCCTTGTTTACATAAAAAAAATGTAGTAAAATTTATTATTGTGCTTGATTTGTTTAATTAAAATATTTTAGACTTCTACCATTTACCTAAATGATTAAGTTTATTTGATTGCTATTATACCATTTGCATATGATTAAATTAGTAACAATAACAATAACAAAGTTACAATCAAATTAAAGATGTTTGAGTAAATATTAATAAAGATCATTAGTGTAAGTTTAATTTGTTATTTTTCTAAATTGCCATTAGTAATAACTATTAATTTATGTTTAATGATTTTAGAAATCTACAGAAATCGTATTATTTTTATGAAAAAAGAAGAGAATTAATAATTAATTAATTACAAAATACCTATTGATTATGAATAAATCGCTTAGAGTGTTACTTAGAGAGTAGACAATAAATAAAGAGAAGATATATGGAAGAAAAGATTTTATATATTACCTTTATCAATTCTATTGATTAATAAAGAAACTTTAAAAATTACATATAAAAATTAAACTTTATTCAAATAGTTTTGTGATAGTTTTATTAATGAAGAAGAATTAGAAGATCTTATATTAAATAAATTACATTTCTCATTATTATCAGATCATTAAGAATTTGTACAATTGTCTTCTAAAAATATTATTAAATTAAAATAAAAATAATCTAATTCATCAAATGTTCTTAATTAGAAATCTTATGTAACATAATTGAGTACTTATGATCTAATGTAAAAAAGATCATTAATTTAAATACTCACCTCAATCAAAAGCGATATATATAATTTATAAAAAGATGTTATTGAGTTATTTTGTCAGTAAACAGAAATATCTGGAGCCAAATATTAATTAGAGGCTAAAATTATGTTATCTGATAAAGATGATGAATTTTTTGTGACTATTAATGATACAACAAAATAAAATGAAATTTAATAATTTATTGTTAAAGAAGAATTTAAAAGCAAAGTATTTTATTTAAATAATTGAGATCATACAATCATTTTCACATGAATTAAGAACTCCATTAAATAGTGCCATTAACTTTTTGGAAGCTTCAATATCTGATAATACTATTGATGATAAATTGAAATTATAAACTCTTGAACCTGCAGTCTATTCATTAAAACTATAATCATACTTAATTAATGACATCATTGATTATTAAAAATATAATTCAAATCAATTAGAACTCTTTGTAACAGAATTTTCTCTCTAAGATTTCTTAGGTGAATTAACTTCTCTATTTAGTATTTAATTCAATATGAAAAAAATAGCTTTTAATTTAGATCTACAAAAAAATTATTTATAATATTTAAGTACAGATCGAACAAGACTAACATAAATCTTAGTAAATCTATTATAAAATTCACTTAAATATACTTCTAGTGGAGTAATAAAATTAAAATTTAGTAGTATTTCAAATGATATACTGAAAATAGTCATTTAAGATTCAGGGATAGGAATAGCTCCAGAAGTTTTAGAAAAAGTTAGAATAATTCTAAAATATGTTGAAGAAGGTAAGGATTTTTAAACTTTTAAAGATTGGAAAGGATTTGGTTCATTAATTGTAGCCTTATTGCATTAAAATTTATGTCCTCCAACATTAAAATCAATATAAATTGAATCAACTGGATTTAATAAGGGTACTAAAGTTAAATTCTATATTTTAAATTTCAATTATAGTTCAAAATAAAATACAATTAAATAATCATTAAGTGGAAAAAATACACTTAGATAATCCTAAAGTGTTAAGAGATCTTTATAATCTAATTCACTTGGTTAGATATTGCCTATGAATGGAACACTATATTTAGCCTAAGACATTTCCTAAGTAAATTAACATATGAAGAGGAGTGATAGATTTTTGAATTCTGGTTCAAACACTTTAGAGAATTTCTCTGAATTTTCTAGGAGTCCTTAAATTTAATTTTGTTCACCTGATGCTAATATCTCTTAATTAGTCTAAATTTAACCTGTTTTAATTACAGATATTAAGTCAACCTAAAAGATTCAGTTTAAAAATATAAACCCTTTAAATTAATCCTATAAATCTCAAAAATCACAAATGGTCAATTTAAATTAATTTAGAAAAATGGAAACATAATATAGGGAAGATATCTTTAAGACTTTAGCAACAAAAAAAAATAAATGTAATTGCAATATTATATTGTCTGTCGATGATGAAATTTTTAATTAAAAATCAGTTGAAAGACTTCTATAACAAATTGGATTTGAAGTAAAATTAGCATTTAGTGGTGATGAAGCAATAAATCTAATATTGAATTTGAAACCTTGTAGTTTAGGTTGTAACCTATTAACCATCATTTTAATGGATTATTAAATGCCATTAAAAGATGGAGTAGCCACAACTAAAGAATTAAAAAAACTCATGTCTGATGGTATCATCCCTGAAATTCCTATAATTGGTTTAACTGCTTTTACAGGCTAGTAAGATATTAACAATTGTTTAATCGCAGGCATGAGTGATGTGTTATCAAAACCTTTAAAAATTTAGGAATTAAAAGATGTTTTAGCATCTCTATGATTATAAATACTGTCTATATATATAATAATAAAAATAATCATAATAATGTTAGTAATTCACAGAAATCATTGAGCTTTAAAGGTTTAAAAAGTACTTCCATCATCCCAGCATTCAAACAGCTTTCAACTTCTAATTTACTAGTAAATGCAGTTAATCCTATAATATTGATTGTTGGGATTATTTTCTCTCTCATCATTCTTTTTAATTAAATAGTACATTCAATACCATTCAAAATTGGCATAGAATAATCCATTAAGATTAAATTTAAAAGTTCGCATTCCTTTGAACATTTTTGTAGTTGTTATATTTTTGTAATTGCCTCTTAGCCATTAAACACCTTAAAAATTAAATAATTATTACAATAATAACTTCAAAACCGAATCTTTCAATCAACAATTTAATTGAGTTTTAATTAAAAATTTCATCATCCACTGACATTATCTTTCTGCACTTACATTTTAGTTTTTTCTTAAAATTTTGTAAGGCAAAATCATGGCTTTACCTTTCCATAATTTTTAATTGTGTATAACTTAATACTTTTGATCTATATATTATATGTAAGATTTACCTCATTGATAATGATTTTATAGATTGTTACTCAAAAGATCCACTCTACCTTTTGCTCTCTATAATATTTAGAATGAAATTATGTTGTTAATTTTCCAATTATATGTATTGTTTGGATAGATTTTATTATTAATCCAAAGATTCAATAGATTATTGATCATATTCAGAAGTTCCTTTAAGTAATTTATGTAAAGAACTTTTTTATTTACAATTTACAGATAAAGCATTTTCATTTACATAGATAACAGTGCCAACAAGATTATTTTAATAATTTTATTTTTAACCTCTCCTAATTTAAACAGATTTTTTTTTAGCTAAATCATCAATGTTATTATTTAGTTCATCAATTAAAATTTATGTAATTTAAAATTTGAATTTAGTACCTTTTTATAATTTGGATTTGATTTGAAAGGTTTCTTATTTATCTGGATTCAATTAATGCAACAAAATACTTGAAATTAATAAACCAATTCCATTCCAAGATTTTAATTTTGAAAAATGTTTCAAATTATCAACTTAATTTACTTAAGTATTCAATTTCTTTGTAATTTCTTATTTGATTCCTATCCCAGTATCAGAAACAGAAAATTACATAGCATCATCTTTTAAATTTTTAATTTTAAGAATTACACCACCGTTATATGTATATTTTAATGAATTTTAGATTACATTTACTAAAATTTACATTAGTCTATTGTAATCAGTTGACATAAATATTTATGTATTCTTAGATAGATCTATTACAAAATTCAAACCTTTTTCTTTAAATTATAAATTAAATATGCTTGTAATTTCACTTATTACATCTTTGATCTCAAATTCTCTTATACAAACATCTAAACTATTATTATAGAATTATGAAAAGTCTATGACATCATTGATTATATAAGATTATAACTGTAGAGCAATTGATGCAGGTTCCAAACATTGTTTCCTAATAGATAAGGGTAATTATTAATTGGCTATGGCAGATTTAATAAAATTTATTGAACTATTTAAAGGTGTTTTTAGTTCATGTGAGAGTGATTCTATGACCTAAAATATATCTATAAATTACTTTCTTTTAAAATTCATCTTTTACAATAAACTATTACAATTACATTTATTTAGATATATCTGATAAAATAATTGTTAATTCATCATCCTTATTACTAGAGAATATTGTTCCATTAATTTAAAACTATTAAGAATCTAAGATTTGATGACAATATAAATCTATAGAATTTGTAAAAGGTTTCATAGAATTTGAATATACTCCTCCTATGAAATTTAATGAAATCTGTGTAAGAGATAATTTTTTTAAATTCTCAACATCATATTAACTTGAACATGATTGATTAACCGATTTATTCAAAAATTGTTTTCTTACAATATTACTATTTGAGTTTTTTAGCATTTCTAAACTGTCCTCTAATATCGTGAACTCCAATTTATTCATTATTAAATCATTAATTTCATTATCATTATAACATAATGTATTAAAATTTTTTTTGGCTGTTTCATTTTTAAATTTAATAACCAAAGATTTTTTGTTTAATATTATAATTGAGATTGGTATAGCATGCATTCTTTTTATCCAAAGATCTTCATTATTAATTAGATTCTCAATAATGACATCTTTATGATTATTGATTAAAATATCGTTATTCAATTATTTCTCAGCTAAAATTTTATTTTCAATATTAATTTTCTAACTCTCAATAGATTTTCTTTTTATATTAATTCCTAATTTATATTTTTATCTTTGCCTTTATTAAGCAAATTAAAAAATAATTTAATAACTCTCAAGCACTATAGTATTGCATATAATTATGATCAAGACCTAATTGTTCCAATAAAGTGATATATAAATTAAACTTAAAACCTTTACTATTAGATAATCAAATAAATATTGATAATTCTAGTTGTTTGATATCAAAATTCCCTTATCAAAAATTATTAACAGTATGGCTAGACTACTCCATTCGTCATGCGATATTAATTAACTAATTGATATTACTTCACAAATAAATTTCATAAACCTTGTAAACATGGGATTAAGTCTTTTTTATAAGACAAATATTATTATGGTTAAACTAATTGTTAATATGAATTTGACAAGCATAAATACTGAGTAAGTGTGGTTATATAAATAATAAATTAGATTACTGAATGAAAGTAGCAGTAAGTATAGTTCTATATTATAATTATTCACACAACAAAATTTCTCAAAATTTGGAAGATTAACTGTTTTTATTGCACTCTCTATTTTTATTTTGGTATTACTCATAAAGTTTATTTAGTGAATTTTTACAATTTATATTAAATAATATATTTGAATATGATTAATCAAAAGAACATCATTTTAATATACCTCAAAAATATCTACATTTCTATGTTTAAAAAACAAAAATATGCTACTATCAAATTGTTTTTGACTATTTGTTATTTGTTTATAATATACTAATTATTTATAAAATCTGTATGATAAATGTGATTTATCTTTTAAAAGTTAAAAACTTTTACAAAAGTCTCAAGATTTGTGAAATATATAAATAAATTTAATTTAATCCTCTATTGTTTCCTTCAACATCTCTCTTTTATTTCCTTCAAATACTTCCCCTTGACATCTTAATAAAATATTTTAGTCTCATATTTTAATTAATCAAGAACTTAATTCTTAATTAGATTATTCTAATTAGCTACAAATTTATTGAAAGTGAAAAAATTTGAGTTTACTCCAATCTGATTATCGATATTTATAAGAATTATTGCTAAAATCATCAAAAATAAATCAATTATTATTCTTTGTTGTTTACAATTTAAAAGATTGAATCCTTTATAAAGAAGATAGTTTAAAATGTTACTTAATATTTAACTTTATTTACATAAACACAGTAATAGAGGTTCTTATCTTACTATATAATAATTATATATATGAAATTTGTATGTCAATTAATAAGAATAGTTCAAAGTGCAGTAAAATTTATAAATTTAGATCTAAATTGAATATATTTAATTTATCAATATAAAATAGGAGTTTATAGATACAAATATCAACAACAGGAATCTAATTTTTTCTCATCTTAATGATTTGAAAGGAGTTTATTTGCATTACAATTTAATTAATCTTAGTGTTAATTGTTAATTAATTTTGCAGCTTACAAAAATACTTCATTGATATTAGTGCCTTCCTTAGCACTAGTTTCAAAATAAGGAATGCCATATTTTGAAGCCAATGATTGTGCCTCTTCATTTGTAATGCATCTTTCTTTGATATCAGCTTTGTTACCTATGATTAGTATATATTGATAATAAATACCTATTAATATTTTAATGATATTTTCACTAGCATGCTATTTAATTTAGTTCATCCATTTGTCAATATCCCTTAAAGAATCCTTATTATTAAGTGCAAAAACCAATAGTATGCCCATGGCTCCTTTGTAAAAATTCTGAGTAAGAGTCTAATATTTTTCTTGACCTGCTGTATCCCATATTTACATCTTAACAGTTCTTTCATCAACCTAAAGTTTCTTAATTTTGAAATCTACTCCTATAAAAAATAATAAACTGCAATTACCAATAGTACACATATATCCTGATCTAAAATTATTTTCAGAATATCTAAGAAGGATTTAGGTTTTACCAACTCCTGAATTGCCTAATAAAAGTATCTTAATTAATTGTTCATAAGGATCTTATGCCTTTTTGACTAAGGATGACATATAAAAAAAAACAATTGAAATATTATTAATAATTCTGATGAAAGACAATTTAAAAATAGTAAATATAATATAACAAATAGATATTATCAAATATTAAGCTGATGAAAAGTATCACGAAGCTTTTACTTTGTAATAGGTTTAATTAAAACACAATTAAAACCTTCCTGAATGCTTTTCTATTAATCTTGAATGCTACAGAAAGCAGTAACTGCTATTATAGGTATTGTTTTAGTTAATTTAATTTTATATTCCATCTATCTAATCCTTTGGACAGCTTCCCAACCACTCATAATTGGCATATTTATATCCATTAATATACACTTATATCCAATACAAGTTGATGTATTACATCGATTATTCAACTGAATTTCTATTTTTTCAATAGCCTATTTGCCATTAAATGCAGAATCAAAATCGAAACCTAATTATTTCATAAGATGGGAAAGGATGTGTACATTAAATTACTCATCATCTACAATTAATGTTTTTTTGCAATTACAAATTTATGTTTCTACATTTCCTATTTAATCACTATTCTAAGATTTACGATATTTATTATAATTCAAAACTCTAACCTATTAAGTACTTTGTTATTCTAAAAATGGAATTGTATTAAGAAATGAATTTTAGAAATTACTTTGTTCTTATTAAACTTACTCTTCATCATATTACAATATGAAATAAAATTAAGTACCTTCACCCGAATATGATTCAACTGAAAGATAATTTTAATGAATAGGAGCCAAATGTTTTATAATTTACTTACAGACTGATAATCCCAAACTTATTCCTATTGATTATTTAGACACTTTCTCATCTTCATCAGAGAGATGTAACTAATATATCTTATATATAACAATACTTTCTTTCTCAAATTACATAATTCATTCTCACTCATTCCTATTCCTGTATCACTTATAGAAACTTATAACAAATTTGTATCTTAACAATTGAATGAATGTACATCATCTATTCCTTACATTGAATCTATATATTGTTTTTTAGTCACTCTTATTATGATTCCACCTTTGAATGTAAATCTAATAGAATTCCCAATTAAATTTAATAACACTTAACAAAATCTTTAACGATCTCCTATAATGATATAAGAAACTTCTGGCAATTCAACATTTATTGAAAGAAGTTTTCTTTCAATTTAATCCTTTAATAAATCAACACATTCCCATATTACTGAATTAAGGTCAAATTTATCTGATTTCATAATTAATTTATCCTCTAAGATGTCTCTATAATCAAAAAAGTCATATATTTTATATAATTAAAGTTTTGTGTAACACAAAGCTTATTCTAATTAATAAGAACAACATTCCTATGAAGATTATTTGTCTTGACATTGTTTAATAAATCCAAATATAGCATTTAAATTAGTTAGTAATTCATGAGAAATTGATCTTAGAATATTCTTCTTTATTGATTCTAATTTTTTGAGTTTGGCTCTTAAAAGAATTTAATTAACTTCATTAATGAAATAGATTTATAAACCATCTTCATTATCAAATAATCTGCAATTCTCTAAAACATTAACAAGAAATTTCATTTTATGATTGATAGTTGGTTTAGATTTAGGAAAAATATCTTATGATTGCTTATGATTAGAACTTAAGTATTCTTTGCTTTCTTTTGACAATAGTTGATCAGCAGAGATTTTACGACTTGGTGTCATATACAAAAGAGATTTATTTAATCTGATATGATTTTGAGATCTTTTGGGAGAACTCTTCTTACCTGCTGAATGTACCATAATCTAAGGAGAATTATTGAATTCTATTTTCATTGTTACATCTGATGTGAATTTCTTTTTGATAATACTATCATCTTCTTAATTCTTAAATGATTAGAAAAACTTTTATTATTATTAATGACTTTTAGGAGGTTATTATTAAATTTCTACAGAAATCCGATTTTAAGATAATAATTAAGTTTTTTCTTTACAATAAGTTACATTCTTTATTTTATATTAATCTTCTATTTCAAGATCATCATCATCAAAATCAAATAAAGTCTAATCATTATTTAATTCATCCAATTAAAGATTCTATAAAAAACTTAATTAATTTCTAGCTGAATGAATCATAGATGCTTTTTCAGGGGATTAATCTGTCTCTGCTTAATTTGTACTTTCTAATTTGTTAGCTAAATTGTCAAAAATCTTATTTGAATAAAGTAGAAAATTCTTATCTTTATGAACAATACACATAGCTTGAGGAGTAGAATCAATTATCATAAATAATGCTTATAGATTTTGAAAATGTTGTAAATAAAGGAACTCTTTTCTCAAAATTTATAAGATTAGAAGAACTGTTGATAGGCATAATCCTTCAAGTGAGGGTAGGTCAGCTAGGAAGAAGCTCTAAATAAAGAACAAGGAAATTGTTAAAAATTTCATGGATAAAGTAGAGTACATACTCTGATAGATACATGTTAGGGTAACATAAAGCATAAAATAATCCTTCTCTTTGATGATGTAGCAAATCTAATACATACAGTATTGTTGAATTAAAGGCAATAACTAAATGAAGAAATGTGATTCTTCTGATATAGCCTTAGATATGGATAAAAATAAAAGAAGATGTGTACATATTTGTATTGCTAAAGTAATTTAAATGTACAAGTTATCTGCCATTATGGACAATCTAATGATAATAAAAATTAATTAGAGTATTAAAATTGGTCTGAAAATAGTATCAGCCCATTAAAAGTGATTATGCCATCTCCATTGCTAATATTAATCCCATTTAAAAGTTTTTAGATGTTTGTAATAAGTCATCTTGAGGATTTCCCATTTGGGCATGATTATTTTATTAAATTAATATTCATATAGGTTAATGTATAATATATGATTGTAACATATAAGTATTAATGCATTTTCAATAATATCTTTAATTAATTTTATCTCTAACTTGCTTTTTAGAGTACTCAAACTTTATATAAATAATGAAGGAAGAAGACAACATTATCAAATAAGTAACCTCATATATAAAATATACTCTTAGGAAGAAAACCAATTTTTTATCCCAAATTATATCATACCAATAAACTACACTCCAATTCCAAATGTAATAGAGAATTATAAAATTGCGATTAATCATTTAACCGAGGAGAATCACTTTTTGAGAAATCAATTACAACACAATCAAGTCTCAGACATTCTCTCTTTGAATGCAGAATAACTTAAAGTTGAAGTATTTTAAATGATTGATTATCTCATGAAAAATCTTAATTACCTTCCAAAAGAATAAATCTTTGCATATCGAAAAACTATTCGATTGTGCACACAAAGGAGTGCACTTAAAAGAATCTATTTCCTTGTATTTACCAGATATTTATAAGTAAAATTGCATATCAACAATGATAGGCTGAAAAAACAAAAGAAGAAATGATTAAATTCATTATTCGCAAAAGTGTGAAGTTCTAAAAACCCACTAGTATCATATAGAAACACTAAATTAAGAAAATGAATAATGCATTCGTCTAGCAATTATTTCTATCAACTCAATATCAGTAACATTACTCTAACTTTTTAAGTAAGAATTTCATTTTCTATCTAATCTAGGTCAATACCTATAATTAGCACTTGATGAAAATAAACATAAAATTCAAAAATATGTGAACTTCATTGTAGAATCAATATAAAATGACTAAATTGATGTAAATTAACATTCATTTCTATTAGGATGTCTTAAATTATAAAAGATTTCCATGGTTGAATGAATGGATCCAATAGTCTGTTTAGATTGCTGAAGATCTGTAATTTGCTAGCAATCCCCAAAGTTTGGAGAACAAGAAAAAAATCAAATTCTGATTAAACGCTTAATTGGAAATAAATTATGAAGAAAAACAAATAGTTTGTATTAGCTATTAATATTAAATTCATTAATTATTAACTATAATTGAACAGATTTAAATCTCTTATTCATACTCAAACTGTATATTCTAAATATATTGACAGATAAAGTGTTAAGATCAATCAATTTAGTTAATCTAATTATTTGTTTTATATCTTTCCTTAATCCCATATCTATTATTATTAAATAAGGATTACCCATTAACAAAAAAGGTTCTTATTTATTTCTCGAAAATTCATTTTTGTGCCTCTTCATATTAATTAGAACAATATTTAAATCTCAAAATGAAATATACTTCAGAAATACATTCCACTAAATTTAAGACTTCAGCCATAAAACATTATCATTATCTGTTCAATATTACTATTATTTAGTTAATTGAATTTTTACTAAGATCTTATATTAATTTTAATTACTTTTTATGAAAGTATTTAAAACATCATCTGTATATAAATATATAACATCTTACATAATTTCTACATTAACGAATTCAATAGTTATTAATATTGATTAATAAGACATGAGTTGAGAAGTGCAATAACAAAAATACATTTATATTAATGGAATTAAAATCAGTATTAATATTTTCAAACTATTCAAATTACAATCATTTTCTTAAATCTGCCAAAGATTTCACTATATTTGTCAATCTAGCGATCTCTAAATCTTTTGCTTCTATTAAATTTTCATAAAAGGCACTTCCACCAGATTATCCTGACTTTTATCTCATTGATAAATCTAGTTTTGTGTATTCTCCTATCTAATTTTAATAATTTCTAATTTCCTATTCATAATTCTATCTTTCTTAATTTAATAATTGTTCCATCTTTCTTACTTCTTATTTAAGATTATTGATTTCCTCTTTCATCTATTAATCTTAAATATTATTTGTTTTCTATCTTTATGTGTTCTACTATTGTTATCTCTCTAATTCTTTCCTAAACTAAAAGTTTTCATTCTGCAACAATTATAATTACTTTGAATATTATTCTGAAGTCTCTAAATTCTAATTTTTAAAATACATGTACTTCTTATTTAAACTCTTCAAAATATTCAATTTTCTATCTGAATTCACTCACTTATATATTCAATTGTTTACATATTTTTTATGCTTTACTAATATTATTAAATTAATATACTCTAAATCATTATTTTTATCCTACAAATCTTATTCCAATTATCTTAATTGATTAATTTTTAATTCTAACTAAGCTTTTAAATTTCTTGCTTCTTCCTTTAAAATTTTATTTATTTCTGATTATTTATTTAACTTGTCCTTAAACTCCTACTCCATAACCTCAGTTTACTTTGTATATTACTTCTATAATAAACTTAAATCATTTAATAATCTAAAATCTTAGAATAATAATTTACTTATCATTTTCATGTTTAGACTGATTGAATTGTTATTATAATGATTGATATTTCTACTAAAACTAAGATAACATTTAATCACTTCCTTCATTATTGTTTTCTAATTGCTTTTTAATTTGATAAGCCTCCATTAACTTATCTTCATATGTTCTTATTACATCAATTTATTTTCTAGAAAAATCCTCTAATTCACTCAGAGTCTAATGTAGCTATTTAATTTCAGTCTCTCTTAATTATAATTAACTTGATATATGTGATAATTCATCCTATAATTCTTCTATTGAAGCAACAGCCTCTTCATGTTATTTCTTATTTTCTGTTTATAATAATAATAATTATTTTTTCTTTTCGTCCAATTACTTTCTTAAAGTCTATTTGTCTTAATCAGCCAATTAATCTTAGGTCTGACGTTAAGACTTAAGTTTCTAAAAATCTTTTTCAATAACATCCAATTGTTATTTGTATGTTTTATTTTCAAATACTAATACTGAATTATTATTATTTAATTTTTCTATTATATCTTACTATTCCAATTACTTTGATTATTATAAATTTAAATAATCTCTTTTTTTATTTTCTAATTCCTTTTCTATTTATTCCATAGTTTATCTTTGTTTTTTATCTTATTATTCAAATAATTTGATATTCTATTCTTATTAAGTGATTGTCAATTCCAATTCTTATATTAAATTATCTTTCTCTTCTTTTTATTACATTTATTCTTATTATACTAATTTTAATTTACGCATCAACTACTCATTATCATTATGTAATCCTTATGTCAATTACTAAACTTTTGCTAATTGTTCATTTAGTTATTCATTTTCTTAAATTAACCTTTCAGTTTATTCTGAATAAAACTTTTTTAATTAATCCAACTATTATAATTAGTTTTATCTTTATTGTTTAATGTCAATAGAAACTTATTACTCAATATCAATTCCACTTAAATTTACATGTATTGAATCAATCTCATTTTTGCAAAATTTCAATAATTTTAATGCCTCCTTTGAATCAGCCATATTCTAAAGTTCATTCAATATTATTGTTAATCTATTTAATCCTTCTTCCAATATAATTTTAATTTTAGTACTCTATGATTATATTTATTCAAATTATGTTGATTTCTTTTTTAATTAAATTGCCAAATCATTCAATCTTTGTTAAACTTTTGAATTATGTCTTTCAATTGTTAACTATAACTCAGATTCCATCAAATCATCAGGAACTATAAAAACTGGTATTTCAGAATTAAATGCTCTATCCAATTCTTTTATTCTAGTATCCTTTGCTTTTTTAACAATACTTTATAATTATTGTAATTAGTATTACAATTATTTATTATCTGTTTATTGTAACTCACTTTATTACTATTCCAATCTCACTTACTCAAGCTATATT
The DNA here is from genome assembly GCA_000733385.1 of Paramecium biaurelia. Taxonomy (NCBI): domain Eukaryota; phylum Ciliophora; class Oligohymenophorea; order Peniculida; family Parameciidae; genus Paramecium; species Paramecium biaurelia. The sequence continues at coordinate 144,243 of JPFL01000113.1, forward strand.
TCAAGTCCTTTTATTAAGTTTTCAACAATCTCTTCTTTATGCTATATGATTTAAGTGATATCACGGATTATGTTTGAAATGTTTAATGATAACATTTAAGCATCTTCAGTCATTAATTAATCATAATCATATGTTGATTCCTATTGATTAACATATTGTGATAGAAAAGTCTTTGATTATTAAGATAAAGTTTAAAGAGTATTAACCAATTGTTATTGGAAACGAGGTTATTTATTCGAACTGGAATACTTAGTAGCACTTGAATATTTTTGAGCACTATTATATTATTATTTAGTTGGAGACCTTAATTAAGAAGGTTATTATTGATATTACTTCAATTATTCATCTTTCATTTACAATTCATCTAGTAAGATTTATTTATCATCTTTAGATTACTTCAATTCTTTTATCAGCCGATCAGCCACTTCTTATAACTCTTGAGTTAACTTTTATTCATGCTGTAACATTTTTTAATAAACAACATCCTATTGAGATTACTTAAGATATTCAAGTTTTGATTGCAATTACTCATTAATTTTACTTTATTATTTTAGTGTGTTTATAATATTTTACTCGTTTGGTGTTACATTTAATAGAGAAGCCAAATTAATAAGTAATGAATTTGAACCCTCTTGCTATTTCTTTTAGAGTATTGTATATTTATCAAATAGGGAAACTAATTTTCTACCATAACATACACAAGAGTATTATAGTTAAGTAATCAGATCTTTATCATTTTTATATTCTTTTATAACTGGTAATGAGTCAAAAAGTTAGTTCGCATAAGTTTGGATTTTCAAAAAATCGTTGTCTAATTTCATTCGTTATTTTATTAAATAAAACTATATTGTATAATATTTTAATGGTATATCCATTTTATATTTAAGAATTTATATTGTTATTTAAAATCTATAAAAGAATAATCATAATTTAAGATGGAGAGCGAATAATTTAAAAAATAATAAGAATATGAATTTTAATATAGAAATTTACAATACATGAAATCATATTTCTAAATTATATATTTTCACTCTTATTTCTTAATAATGACTAGGTGTAATTTCATTCATAGGTTTCCCATCCAAAAATTATTAAGCATTATTACTTATGATAACTTGATAATAATAGGTTAGATAATCTAGTAATAAAATACTTGTTTCATTTTGTTCATTAATTCTAAGTTAGTGATTCAATTCTCTAATAATATCTTTTAAAATAGATATATCACTTAACAAAGATATTCCATAATATTCTTTATATTTCAAATATACCTCTCGAAATGAATGCTTATTTAGGATGGTAACCACAAATTAATGATTGAAATTAATCACTTTAATATTGTTGACTCCTTTTTCATATGCTTCTTTAAGCTTGTAATAAATATTACACATACTTTATTCATAATATCCATCACTTCCTTACCAAAATATCCCATAACCTTCTCTTTCAACCTTGGAGATTATAGTTATTTGATATGATCAATCAATTAACAAGTTCGATAGATAAATTTGCATTAATTAAGGAAATTACAAATAACCTCTTCAGCTTGAGATTCTAGATTCAAAATAAAATGAAAATACTACCATAATGAAAACTTTAATATGTATGTTAAACAATAGTGCCCATCTTCTCCTTAACTTAATTAGATTTTTGATGTTTATGTGAAGTAGATCCACTCCTTGGACATTATTGTGTTTAATTGACTCTAACAACATTCATATTAGTAATAGATTTATTGAATGAATTACTTACTAAACCTCCTCTCATTTTATTAATAGCAGTAGTATTTCGACGCAAGAAAAGTGGATGTTGATCAATATCAGCCAAAGACAACCTTTGATTTTCATCAACTTATAAGGCTCTCCTTAAGAAATCCTTTGATTCCTCTGATATGGGCACATTTCGATTAAAATGTAATTATGATACAGATTCTTAAAATTCACTCTCAGAATTGATTACCCATGGACATTAACCATAGAGCATTTAGTAATAGACAACACCGATACTCCAAATGTCGCTCTTCTCTGAATATTTATTTTCTAAATAACTTTCAGGACTCATATAAATAGGAGTTCCCACCTTATAAAATACTTTCTCTTTGGGAGCCTTAATCATTTTAGAGAAACCATAATCTGCTAATTTTGGAACTGAATTTTTTATTAAGATATTTGTTGGTTTGATATCCCTATGAATAACACCCTTTCTAATTTACTCTTTGAATCCATTGATTATATGTCTCAGTATTTTAAAAGCCTCAACCTCTGGTATAATACCCTACAATTAGATGAGCTTGCCTAAATCCCCTTAATTACAATATTCAGTGATGATATATGTATTGTTATTGGTATGATAATAATCGTGCAATTTGATAACATTGACTGACTGTATTAATTTAAGTGCATTGATCTCTTAATTGATTAACTATCTCTCTATTTCATTGCTGATAGCTTTCACATCAATTACTTTTACAGCTACAACTTCTCCTGTATTCTCATCCTTCCCCTTATACACCTTAGAACTATATCCTCGTCCGATCTATTCATGCATTAAATATGTATAATGTTCAATCTTCTTTTTTGGAATAAGGTTTTATTATGTTTGGGGTAACATTTAGTATATAAATATAATCAATCATCATCAGGTTTTATTCTTTTAAAGCAATTATCACCAAAAATGATCCCGTTTGGTTTTTAATCCCTCACATGTATCTCATCATCCTCCTCATTCTTTTTCCTTACTATCCTACTGAAATCCAAACCAACTTCGTCCTTCTCCAAAACTTCTTGTAAATTTTAATGTTCATTTGAATCTTCCTATTCATAATATCCTTGGTCATCCATCATCAAATTTTCGCTCATAATCTAATCAAATTAACATTGATCAATTAGACGAAAGAAAAGAGGATGGTTTTATAAATTTAAAGTCTTAATAATCACTATCTATTATATTGTATAAATCTCTTACCAAATGTTAACTTAAACTATTTTTATATTTAATACACTTCAGTATATCTCTTATCTAACCTTCCAAAATCCCATTAATTCCTTTACTCACTGCCAATAATACTAAAGAATTACAATAGGGCTTCAAAATTTCTGAAATCTTTGTAGTACTTATAAACTTGAAATGCTGTAAGGCAGACATCAACAAAAATTTGTCCTTCCTCTACTACTTCGATTATTGATTTAAAATATTTAAAATGCAATTTGTTAGAATAATAAGATCTTATGATATTGATTATTATTATTAGTAAATCCATTATACAAGCTCTTACAATACATGGGCTGCTGAGAAATTTAGTCGTTATTATAAGCATCTACTTAACCACTCTATGCATTATCCTTATATTGTAGGATTTGAACAAATTATTTGAACAATATCAATTATTATACTGTTCAAACTATTCATCTGACAAAATAGAAGAGCCTCCATACATTACCAAAATAGATCATGATTATTTTTCAAGAAATCCTATAAATATTATGAATTTGAGTTTGCTATCATTATTGTTACTTACAAGGTTGTAAAACAAACTGGTGATGATGATATTTATTTAACTTTTAGTAAAGAATTTTCATATAAAGTTTCTAGTAAATTAGATTATGTTATGCATTCCAAAAAAGCATCATTCAATGACTTAATAGTTAGAAATGCTTTGAATTATAAAAAAAATTCATTTATAAATTTACATTTTACTTCAAAATCATCCATAAATCTCTCTAAAAACTTTTCAAATTGATTTTTATGATGGATTAACAATGTTTCCAATATTTTTTGATTATTTTCATGGATGTAAAAGTTAAACTCATTATAAAGTGGGTCTTCGATATAAAGGTAATAAGCCATAACACTTTCTTTCAAATATGATAATCTATAATTAAAATGGATCTTCTCTGTTACTGAATCCTCAAATTCTGTTATTCTATGAAACTTCAATTCGTTTTTTAAGAATTTTCTATAAGAAACTCGTAATGGTCCTTTATTTTCAGAATGATCTATTCAATAAATAATTTAATTACATTCCATTATACCAAACAATGTCTCGTAATATTTATCACTTAATAAGCTCTTCATTACATTCTCGTTTTTAATATAAACTATAATATTCAGCAATACATACTTAAACTTCTGATTATATAATGTAATTATTCAAGTATGTGTAAATTTGATTAAGTTTCTGCATCTTCAAAAATTTTCTTGATTGCTTCCATAAATTAATTGCTATGATCATTTGTTATTTTCTAAATAATTAACTCTGGACTGTCACTTATTTATGATAAAATTGCTTCCAAATTTTAATGTGATGGTAAAATTGGATAAGTTGATTCAATATCATCAAAACGGAAATGCCTCCTGCAATTTTATAATTAATTCCAAAATTCTGATGCATATCTTGAATCTATAAAGCTGATTGCTAAATCGAAATTGATTTCACTTTCCTACCATTAAATAATATTTTCTCCCTAAAATTCATAGACAATTTCTGGATTCACCTTTAAATTAAGACACCATTCTTCCTTATTTGTATTCAAATGAACAAATTATACTAAATTGCTATATTACTTTATTTATTTTTCCAAAATGCATCTAATAAAAGAAGGATTAATCCCATCTGTATGTACAATTTAAACATACCCAATACAAAATTCCTCCCACTAACCTTCTAAAATAAAAATTTTTGCTCTCTGCTAACTTATCATTTATTATTAGTGAGATTAAATATTAAATTAAGTCAAAAAAGCAAAAATATAAATAATTACATGTAATACATTTCTTTACTAAAAAATAACCAGATATTGGTTTTACTATTATTTATTTATTTTATTGAATTTTATAGAAAATTCATAAAATGTGAAGAAATATTGTTTTTGTTCAATCTAAAATATATTTTAACAGCATATTAAATAATAAACCAACCTTACTTTTATCACAAGCATTATGTTACTCGTTTTTCTCTGCAGGTTAATTACAATATAATAGAAATAACAATATTTTATAAATTAATAAAAGATTTTCAATACAATAATGCCTGGAATAGGGAGAAATTCATATTAATTACATAAGATGAGAATATTTATTAAATACTTATTCTTCAAATTATATGGAACCATGTTTTTTATATGATTTTCTAGTACTAATTTATTTGAAAACTAATTTCTTATTAAATAATATTTGTAAAATATATGAATTTTAAATAAGAAGCTAATTTCACTGTAGATGCTATCTTTAATCATATATAAAAAAGTTAGAATGAAAGAATAATAACTACTTGTGTTGGTATAAAACAATAAATAGATACAAAATTGGAAGAGTTAGATAAATAAGAAGAAGATTTAAAAATTAAAGAGGTCTATCTTCAAAAGCTATAAAAATTATTGAATTTTGCTGAAAACCCAGCTAACCTTAAATAAGTTTGGAAATATGTATCATTCAAAATTTATTCATAACAAGATCAATTTATGGAATTGATAAAAAATATACCAAATTTAATAGAATATCATTTATAGTAAAAGGTATTGACTTTGAGTACATTTATTGGATAAGGTTGTGCTGAATTGTTCTCACACTAACTTATCACATTTTAAATTAAATTATAACTTGATGAATCAATATAAAAAGAGAACATTGAGAAAGAAGATTGTGTTGGGTGCATTACATATGTATCTCCAGAAGTTCAAAATCAAAGACTCTTTAAAATTGTAATGAAATTAAAAGGGTTCACAAATAAAGTTAAAAAATTAGATGAAATAATAAATAATGGTAATTTAGATTCTGATCTTTTAAAATTCACTTTTGATAATAAAAATAAAAAAATTACATTATGGAGTTTAGATGAGCAAGTAAGTTATTAAATTACAAACAAGTATTTAATTTATTTATAATTAGGTTAACTTTAGATGCACAACCTCAATTTGAACAAAGAATCTACTTACAAACAGATATGGTAATTTAATTGAAATAAAAATTTTATTTAATTGTTAATGGTTGTGGAAATGCCAATAATAAAGAGAAAAAAGAAGTTAATTAACATTTCACTCCTTACTTGACTGGGCAAGAAAAAAATTAAGTTTAATCGATCTTAATGAATGATAACACAAGATGGATCTCTATTAATAATGGATTTGAAGATGTGATTTATTATCCAGGGGAAACTCCAATTAAAATATCATAATATTAAATACTTCCAAAAGGATTAGAAGTATTATTATAAAATGATGGTTTTGGCCATTATATCACTGTTGTAGGAAACTGTTAGTCATTTGCTCCAAGAATCAATTCAAAGAAGATTAAAGGTTAATTATTATAATTTAATACTTCATAAGAAAATTTCAATTTAGGAATCATTTTCTAAGATAATATAAGATTATTGTTAAATTCTGATTTACTTCCAATTTGGAATGGCACAGAGATATTTGATTTATGAAATTTAATAGATATATTAATTTTATTATCAATTATTATTTAATAATAAATAGATCAAATTAATAGGGTCAAGTATTTTGGACTTAAATATACCAAATAAGTCTTTTATCTAATTATCTTCAGCATATTATGATAATTGTATATTTTTTAAAATGTATTTTACTAATTAATCCATATTTTCAGAATTTTACAAAATCACAATTAAAATTGATCTAAAATCTTGCAATGTTATTGCTGGTAGATTTTAAGGATTAAAGAACTTATATATATTCGAATATATACTTTAATAAAAAAGTTTATTAAGGTTTGCTCTTAAAAATGTTGACTTATAATAATCTATTTGAATAATCTAAATTAATTGTAATACACCTTTTCTTATTCATTATGAGGATTTATGTCAAAGGACAATAAAATTCGATCCTGAATTATTCTTGGCAATTCAGTGAAACTTAAATAAGATTCTCTTAAAATAAATTGGTATATAAAAGGATCTATGAAATAAATTTGTTGTTTTTTACTTTTTTTTGATTCTTTAATATCATAAATATCATTATATTATTATGTATTTTTAACTAAAACTTTGAATTCTTTTATAGTATTCATTTCTTTATATATTTCTTTCTTTGCTTATCTGATTACTCTTGGATTGATAGTCAATTATTTTTGATGTTCAATAATATTACTTATTATACTATTATTCATAGTTATTTCATCGCATAATTGACTTTCATCAACTCTCCTTGTGTTTTATGAATCCTATTCGTACGACTTTAATGTTTTCTTATACATTGCTTAAATATTCATTGCTCCTTAAGTAACTGTAGCTTGTTTCATTATTTCTAAATCCCCCTCTGTAAATATATTATCTAATTTGCTAAAATGAAGCAATTCTTGTTTAGTAGAATCATTTAGTTCATACCTCTTTCTTGGAGTTTTTGTCAAATTTTGAAGATGAAAGGGTAACAATTTCTATAATTTCTTATCTGATTTCATCAAATCCATCATATAACTTTTGTATTTATAATTTTTATAGCCTTTAACTTCAAGATATTTTGGTGTTGTTGTTAATTTCTATATTTTAGGAAGACTAAAATGTGAAGATGAAGTATTTCGAGATATTTTACTTTAAGACTCGTTCATAATTATTGCTATTTTAATTAGAATCTAAATAAAATAAATAATATTTCATAAATCAAATGTCTAGTAAAATTAATTGTTAGAGTATTATATTTATTTAATTTTTCATTAAATCACTTTTAATCATAAAGAACATTATTAGTTTATAAGATAAATTTTTATTGAACTTTCTAGTATTAAAATAATTTCAATTAAAAATACCTTTAGAAATACTTACTAAAACAAATCATTAAATTTTAAAGTAATTTTGAATGAAATATTATTCTTAATTGTTGAAACAGTTTTATTAGTTTTTGAATTAGATATTACTATTTAATAAAAAATAATTATTAATGTAAAGTAATTACTTAATCTAAGTATTAATTATAAAATATATTAAATAAAATAAAGTTTTTTTTCTTTAACATTTGTATATATATTAATTTAATTGTTGAAACGTATAAAATAATTCATAATTCCTCAAAAGAAAGGAGTCTTTTGTTTCTATTAATATTGAGCCCCAATAGATAATAAAATCAATATTTAGTATAGTTTAAATCTCCTTTCATTCTGTTTTAGTATTGATTTAGATTTTTAAAAAATGATTGAAAATTTTTAGAAAAATCTTAATTATGTGAGAAATCCGAAGTTTCGATTATAGAATACTTTACATTATTGCATATTAAATAGTTATATAGTTTATATTATTAATTATTTTTATTTCTTCAATAGATGCAGCATTCACAAGTTATTTTCTAAGATCGAGCCTTTTTTTTCACAATAAGATTATTTTCACTATTTTCTGACAATAATATTTCATTCTATTTAATAACTGTTCTAAGATTTGTAAAAATTTCATTTTGTTTGTTTTAAATTTGAGTATCAGATTTGAGGCTAATGAAAATGGTAAATATTATTACGATTGGAAATAAAAATTAGATTTTTTGAGTGTGTTATAATGATGATTTTGAGAAGGATATCGATGATAGTTCATCTTAATTTCTATATATTATTTATTACAATGATTTAAGCAATCAATTAAATAAATATATTTATATACATCATTCGCTTGGGATATTAAATGATATAAATTGAGATTTCTTTGCTTTTTTATTTTTTTAACTTTGCTACTGATCATAGCATTATTTAATTTAACAATCTTATCCAAATGTATTTTCCTAAACTTGGATTTGATTATATTTGGGTGTTGAAGATTACAAGACATCCACATCACCAAACAATTATTTAATTGTTTATTCATTTGTTAGTCCTTTCATTAGTAACTAAGTTTATAAAGTGTATTTACTTGATTAATTAAGATTTGTAAGGTAGTTTCAGACTAAGACATTTATTTGGAGTACAGTAAGATATTCATAATTTCTCTTGGATTTGTTGTGTAACCAATATTCTTCAGTAACATGTAAGTTGAATCAAATAAATTCTATTAATTGGAATCTTCTAATGTCATTTCAGTCATCAACATATATTGATCTTGTGTTTGGACTGCAGCAATTTCTCCAAAATAAATAAAATAATAATATAACTCACCATCTATTTAGATTCTTTAAATTTCAAAGATCAAATGATCTAAATTCTTTTCTTTCAATTTTTGACAAAACACTTCGCAAAATATTTATAGATCTATTTATCTAGGCAACACAAGAATTAAATTTTTACTCCACTCCAAAAAGTAATCCAAAATATCTGAAATTGAAGGGAAAATATTATTTATAGATAGATTTTCATCAATAATCTAATAGTCAGGTTAAATAAAAAAGACATCATTTTAAATAATTGGTAATTTAGGCAAATTGGCTTAAAGAAATTCACATCTTATATTTAAATTACAAATTGTTGTATTATGATTAGCATTTTTAATTTATTACATAGAAAAGTTATTCCCCAAAACAAAAGTATTAGTTTCAGAAGAGAACTAAATTGCACTTATGCCACTCCTAGATAGACCATCTACAATAAAAGAAGGTTTGACTTCCCTCATTCTTCTACCAATGTATTGTAGCACTTTTTCTGGTATCAAATAACTTGATTCATCCTATTCATATAGAACATCATTATCAATATATGATATAAAGACAGTCAATGGATTCTTTTCTACTAATTTTGATTTTCTCATGGAAAAATCAACGAAAAAATTCTTTTAGGTCATTCTAACAAGCATGTAATTTAATGTTTCAAAATTACCAAAAAGTTCTAAAGTAGTCTTTTCGTCTTTTTTTATAGTTATTTACTTCTCTTCAATTATTTCCTCTTCATCAGAATCTAAAGCACAACATATGAAATTCCAAAATTTTTTCATATATAAATTATGTCATAATTGAATAAATTTCAATAATTGGACATCAATTAATTTATGCAATATACAATACATCTTATTGTAAAAGAAAGGAATTAATAAATTCATATAAATTTAGGGATTCATTAAAGGTTGTCATTTTTATTCCTAAGCTAAAGAATATTGTATGGATAGTATGAAAATCAATAGAATTGGAACCTTTATATATCACGTAGATTATGAATGTACAAAATTTATAGGATGTATTGAAAGGTATTTAAATAAGAAAAAATTAAAAATTTATAGAAATCAAATTATGAAGATTGAAAATTATGAATGTTTCATTATCAATTTTTAACTTTCCATTTTTATCTATCAAGTGGGCAATAATCTTATTCTTCTGTCCATCTAACTATACAATGCAAATGAAAATGATGATTGCATGCACCTGTAACAGGAGGACATTCATCTCCTGGTAATTTACATCTTGGACAAGGTTGTTCAAATGCTAGCTAACATATTGTGCATCTGTCTGTATCTAAACTCCATATCCATGAAGCAACAGCATTCCATTCTTTTATCTTAACTTTCATAATTTGAATTTAGTATAATAATTAAATTTTTTAATTTATTTGAATAAACAAGATGTACTCATGTAAAAGTATTAATATGTGTTAAAAGATAAAAGAATTATATTTAATGATAATTAGTGATCCATCCTTGTAAATGTTTAAGTGTGAATAATTAATTTTTATTATTTTAGATATCAATCATTAAGAATAATGTTTTTTATTAGTTCTTCAGTTAGTTATTGTCCAATAACCAAAATTTTACTGTTTGCCTGTTGATTTGATATTGGTAAATTTGTTGGAGTAATTTCAAAAATATCTTCCACTCCTTACAATGAATACATGACTTATTCATCTTTACAAAATAACAACCCTTTAATTCTCATGATAATCAAGCCTTCTTCCCACAACAATTACCCAACTTTAATATTCCACTCTTGCTAAGTAATATTTGGAGTATCCATATTTAGAAATATTTTGACTATATTTCCAATTTCCTCAAAATGGATATGTTCCTAATCAAATATTTTATTGTCTGCTTTTTCAGACTCAAAAATATTTTGTATATCAATTTATGCTTTTACAGTTTTAAGTAACTTAGCATGAGGGTTAATTATTTTTAATTGCTTTTCTATTACAGCTATATCATCCTCATTACAAAAGTCCTTTCAAATAATATAAAGATTTACTTAAAAATTTAGCAATAGTAAATCTGCATGAATTATTTATTTTCTAAAAATTTCTAAATCATAAAGCGTCTTAAATTTATGTGATGGAATCAAGCCTACTATAGTTGCTAATTCTGCTGGTAAGTTTAATCCTTAATCAGCCCATAACTCCTTAATTAAACTTGAAGGATCAGCTAAACCATTTGATTCAATGATGATAAATTGAATATTTGGTTTCTTCTCAATAAAATATTGAATGGCTGTCATCAATTATCCTCTTTTAATGACTTTTTATTTTACTTCGCAGAGCAACATATGCAACCATTTGGCAATTCATAAAAAGAATCAAATATATCTCCATTATTATCTACCATCAAAGGTGCTTCAATTCCCATTTCATCAGAAAATTCATTTTAAATTACAGCCACTTGATAAAGATTCTACACCTTGAGGATGTATTGTAATAATGTAGTTTTGCCAGAGCCTAAATAGCCTGTAAGCAAAATAATTTTGCACTTATTTGTAATGTTCATATAAATTATTTGAGGAAAATAATTAATCATAAAAAGCTTTAATATTTTTGTAAAGAATAGAAAACATCTAAATTAAATAAAGATAATGATTTATTTTAATTATAACTGCTTAATCTTCAAGATTCTAAAGTTGCTTCTGAATCGAAAGTAAAATAATCGTAATTATCATATTGTTCCTTTTTATTTACTGGACTGTCAATTGCAGGCTCATCTAAAAACATCTTACAATTATTAAAATATTACTTTATTAAAATATCTTAAATCTAATTCATCAGTTAATTCCGGGATTATTGGAGGTATCAGCTAACGATTTTATGCTTAATTCCAATCAATATCTGAAAAAAAAGGATGTTTTTTAATTTATTATATATTAATTCTTTATTTAGGCTAGTAATATAGAATATATTTACATTATTATTTAATAATCCTGTAAGTAAACTTGAACAGGATTCAGAAAACCATGGTTTCATTTCTATTTGTTTTTCAATTCTATTTCTGAACATAAGTGTACGATCCTAACTATAAAATGGTGCAGCTCCTGTTAGCATTTCATAGATCAAAGCTCCCAAACTCCACCAATCACAAGATTCATCATGGCCAAGTTTATCATCTGAATATATTTCAGGGGCAAGATATTCTGGAGTTCCTACAATCGAAAAAGATGGTTTGTCTCGAGTGCTTATAATTTTAGATAATCCAAAATCAATTAATTTGATATGACCATCTGAACAAAGTAGGATATTTTCTGGTTTTAGATCTCTATATAATATCTTAGAATCATGTAAATATTCTAAGGCAATAATAATTTCGATAGCATAAAATTAAACTTAATTCTCTTTGAATTTATAAGCTCTTCTTAAGTGAAAAAACAATTCCCCACCTGCACAATAATCAATAATATAATAAAGCTTTTATTGAGTTTAAAATGCATAATGGAGCCTACTAATAAATGGATGATTAATCTTCTCTAAGATGATTCTTTCTGTTTTAGCGTATTCCACTTATTTTTTAACTTATAAATCATATTTGTTCACAATTTTCATTGCATACACTTTCCCAGAAGAACGCTTCCTAACTAACAATACTTTTCCAAAATTTCCTCTACCTATTGTCTTTAACAACTTAAAGTCTGTCACATTGAGTTTGTGAGGATCATTAGTAAGAACGATACTTTGCTTATTAAAAGTAATAGTTTCTGTTTAATACTCATTTAGAGGTTTGGAATTAGTGTTAGCTTGCTATGACACAACATCCTGTTAACTTTCCTCATTTTTTTTAAAACAATTGAGACATTATCCCATATATATTATATAAAATACTTTTAATATGAACAATTTAAAGTCTCCAAAAACAAAAGGTATGATTTTGGTTAGAAAAATAAACACACAAAACAGAAATAAACTATTCTTCTATTGCAATTATTTATGAAATATTCAGTCAGTTGAAATTATTAGAATGAGTGTAGCAAGAATCAATATTTTCTGATTACAAAAAGAGTTAATCTATTTATCAATCAACTTAAGCCATGTTCGATGAAGAATTTTAATCCAAATTTCAGGAGATCATAGTAATCTTAGAATCAGTATAATCCTTAAAATTGCAATCAAAACACATTAAAGTTGATATATGCTCTACATTTCTGTCTCAAATACTTTATTCTAAATTAGAAGGATCTCTTCAATGTCTTTAAGGATTACCTATGCTAATATTTATATAAAGCAAATATATTAAGCAAAATTTAAAAGACTTTTTTTCAACTCAAATGATTAAAATAATTAGTTAAATTTTATTTTCCTAAAGTTAGGCCTTTGATGAAACAATTAGTAAATTTAAATAACAAAATCAAAGACTTTTCCAATTAAGAAAATGCTAATTAATAATAACAACGTAACTATTAAATCATTTAAGAACAATCCCATTTAAGGAATATTAAATTACAAAGATTTCAATTCTAATTCTAAATATTAATACAATACATATTCAAAGCTTAAAAAAAAAAACTTAGGTTATTTATAATTAGAACAAAATACGGAAAGAGATTTACAGTATTTATTTAGAATCAACATTTAGTTCTATATAAAAAAATGATTCAGAATTAGTAACCAAAATTAGAAAAAATAATTGAATCTTATCAAATCCTATATATTTATTTTTTATATCATCATAGCAATTTAATAAAATTAGTAACATTACATATTGTTTCTTTATTTTCATTAACTATAATTAATTTTTTACTAAAAGATATCGAAAAATGTAAAAAAATAAATGAAAAATGTTAATAGCCTAAATAATTTTAATTAAATAAAATTGTTAAAAGAGCATCATTAATTCTCGTTAGGTATACTATAATTTAATTTATGCAAAGGTTTCCTAAATTAAATATCATAATCTTTTTGAAGAAATAAAGTCATACTGAACCAAAGTTGTCTTTATAATTTAGGATAAACAATTAATAATTAATAGAAAAATAACGATTATTCTTCTATTGTAATTAATTTCCTCTTTTCTAAAGAGTTGAATTGAAACATTAAAAATAATTTTGATCATGAAAGACCAAGATAAGAAAAAAATGACAAAAATATTGGGAAGTCCTAATCCTCAAATAGACAGTAAGAACTATCATAATGGTTCTTTCTACATGTAATTTCATTCAAATAATGAAACAAATAAATTTTATATTTTAGTAATCTGGAGTTCATTGAAAGGAGAACTTATGAGCTTATTTTATATTGTAAGCTAACAATTAAGTTATTTGTTAGAAAGAAGATCATTTTTTAATATTTCAAAGTACTTTCTTTAGCTGAACATCTTGATATGTATTTTCGATAGACAAGAAAATTTAAGGACTTCTCAAATGGATAGTAATAAAGAGTAAGGCAAATATTTAAGATTAAATGATTAGGCAACAAATTAGTAGAATAATAAAATTCTACATTTTTTGAAAAGAGTATTTTTTATATTAGAGAGAAAAATAAATTCATTAATTATTCTTTTAATTTGAACTTATTGATTTCTAAGTGAATAATATAATTATAAATAGAAAAAGAAATTCATTGATTTGACCAATGATTAAAGTATATAAATATTGATTATAGATTTTAAAATAATGGAATATAATTTGTAACTAAATAATGTATGATGATTTTTATAATAAGGAATTAAGAACTTATAATTTAAAAAAAGTTTACCACAATATTCTAAGTTAAATATTTGGAATTTAGAATTATTAAGTTATTATGCTCTATCTAATTAATATCATATTAGTGGAATTGTTTATACTAATAATATAATGAGAAAATATATATTAGTTTATTATTTTTATAAATGCAAAGCTCAAACTTATATTTTGTATATAATTCTGAATCTGAATAATTTTGGAAGAGAAGAGATTATTAATTAATAAATGAACTTATGCAAGGATTACTCCAAGATTCAAGAGAGATGATAACACTGTATAAAACATAGAAAATATTAAAAAAGTTTATCGGTAGACGATATAAAACTTTTTAACAACATCTATTTTATTTCAGAGAGGTACTAATTTAATAGTTAGTATAAAGAATGGAGAATTGGGGGGATTTGTTGTATTAAAGAATGTCTATTTTAAAATAAACAAAAAAAATGCAACCTAAAATGTTCCTTATGATCACTGTCTGACTCTAATTAGAGATCGCAGTAGGATTGATCTTTATTTTAATCTTTCATCTGAAATTGATATATTCTTAAGAGAACTATAGAGATTTTGTATTATTGATGGTTTTGATAAGCAATACTTATTATTTCAAAATATAGGTACTGGTTCTACAGCATAAGTATAATTTTTGAAAATAAATTAGGTCTTCTTGGCTGAAAATATTCAAGATCACTAGTAGTATGCAGTAAAGCAGATTGAAAAGGAACAAGCTACTGGAAGACATCGTGCCCTAAGATCTAAAACATTATTAGAAGAAATATTTATGATGAGAAGTTTGGATCATCCTAATATTATGAAATTACATCAAGTGTATGAATCAGAAAGTAGAAAATTCACTTATGAATAGAGCACATTCAATTAGTCATTAGTTTATTTGAAGGAGGGTAATTGATGGATAAAATCAAAAACTTTAATTTCCTAATAAAAAGAGAGTTGACCAAAGTCTTAATTGAAACTGTTTATTATATGCACACCAATGTATTTTATATCTAAACTAGGGAATTATGCATCGAGATTTAAAGCCGTTTAATATACTCTACAAAAATAAAGATCCTAAAGATTGGCAATTTGGAATTGGGGATTTTGGATTCTCAACTTCAATCAAAGAACAATGGCATATTCTATATAAATGTGGTACTCCTGGTTATGTAGCACCTGAAATTATAGAATATAGAGAAAAGTCTAAGATGTATGGATTGTCATGCGATGTGTTTAGTATTGGTGTAATTATTTATGAAATGTAAGAGTAGAAAATTAAATAGCTTTTTTAATACACATCCTTTTAAAAGCAAGACAAAAGATGACACTTTGAGATAAAATGTTAATGCTTAAATAAATTTTGATGATCGTGTTTGTATTCCATAATCTCTAAAATCGTTGATTATTTCTATGGTTAGAAAAAATCCACGTCATAGATTCACTTTATAATAATGTTTGGAACATGATTTTTTCAAAGAGAGCTTATCCAGATTTAATGAACTATCATAAGAAATATAAGAGTATTTCTAAATTTATACAATTCTAGGCATGAACCATAGACTATGGAAATTAGAAACATTAGATGTTAAACACTTTAGTTTTTAAAAACTCAAAATAACAGAAGAAGACAATCTTTACCTTAAGATTTCTCTGTTACCTAAGAACCAAACATTTAACAAAGTAACTTCAATATTGATTAACAAAGGAAAAAGTATTCTAATTAAACACAGATAATCAATTTCATCCACCCATGAGTCAAAAATGAAACTAGAATCTCAATAGTAGTTTTAATTATCCTAATAAAATTAAATATAAATGCCATCCTACATAAAATTAACTTAATTAGAAAAAATTTGCGAGATTTTCCTAAATGATTCACATTATATACCAAAGGAATTTGGAAATACATATTTAATTAAAAAGTATTGAGGATTATGATTATATATATATATCATCTATTATGATAATATTGTTGATTGCCAGATAATCATAATTAATAGCTTGCAATCAAAATATTAAAAAGAGTTAAAGTTAAATTCAAGATCAAATGCCTGCAATATCTGAAATCAAATATATTAAAAAAATGACATGGAAAGATTAATGGTCAAACTTTTTAAAATATAGTTGTAATCAATATTAATTAGATTAAATTTTAAAATTATGATTTTTATTATTGTATAATTACTCAATTTAAGTAATGATATAAATTCCTAAGATAATTGTAATTAATACCAATCTTTTTCATCCCTTTTTATAAATTCCCTTTCAATGAGATTTTCAATTCTTTTTTTTATGAATGTATTGTCTGGTCTGAATATAGTGATCATTTATTAGCATTACCCTATTAAATCACAATGGTTAATGGTTTTTTTGCTTTTCATTGTTCTAACTAGTTAAGAATCAACAACAAATTCTCTTTATTTCATAAGCTACTCCATTTATTCTTTTTCTTCCTAAGTTTATTCTCCTTGTCTTCGCTAAAATTATCAATTATTTAAATTACTTGGCGTTTTGGTTGCATTTTGATATTTGGTAATAATTACATCTTTTTTTTACTATTACTAAAGGCAAGATTCAATTTAATGATTTCATTTTTATCAGAAAAATCATCAAGATCTTATTTTTATCTTTATAGAACCTTATTGCAAATAAAGGGAATTAGTGAATTTTCCAATTCAAACTATCATAACATAATCATAAATACTTTATTTATTTATGTTCTTTCTGAAATTTATTGAATTGTTAATTAATCGTCTTGATTGAATAGCAAAAATGCAATAATTTAAAGAGTTGTCACAATAAAATAATATTTATCATTCTATATTTTATAATTTATTTCTCCCTACCCATAAATGAACACCCATTACAGAATTCTTCCATTATGTTTTTTTAAATAAATATTTTCATAGGTACTTTATGAATAATTAATAATATTTACCTTAATGTATCTAACATTTATTTAGCTGGAAGAATTTAATCTGAAATATTACCAATTGGCCAACAACCTAAAGATAAGAGATAGACAGTTAGTTCAAATTTTTAATTTTTATGGACCATCTAATCAGAGGCAAATCTTTATGATTGTTGAATATCATTTACCATACTTTACAATTAAGTTCTAATATCAAAATAATAGTTACAGGACATTAGTTTAGGTTTCTCCTTTGAATTTTTGTAACAAATTTTTTTCTAAATTTATATTCTATGTTGTTGGATTGAGCAATCTTCTTTATAAAAATATTTGGTGATGTTAAAGAAATTTATCCCTTTAATATAGCAATTAAAATAGAGAAACAATCCTATTCAATTTCTTATCAGTCTCAATTTCATTAATACCTTTTTCTCTTTTGATCTACATATCAGCAAAAAGAGCTAAGAAGTAAGGAGACTCATTAATTTCATTAAATGCTGTTATGAATGCGTTTTCATAAGCTTATTTAAGTTTACTATCATTTTGCATTTCGTTTTTTATAATTTGTAATGCCTTATCCATTACTTCTAACATTTAATTGCAATAATTCTCTGCTAATTCTGAATGAATAAATGTAGACAAATACCTAATTTACTTTATCCTTAACCTTATTACTATTATTTTGATTAATCAGATAAATTCGAATTCACACAACGAGCTAAAGCTAAAAAGGAAATTGTAAATTCCTCAGCTATAAATTTTACAGATTAACTATTCCTGGATATTAGTTTATATAATTCTCCCAATTAAGCAATTCCACCAACTTATAGTAAATATTACACCCCTATGGAGGAGAGTCGTTATGCTTATTCAATTACAAAAAGCTAATTTAGTAATTTTTATATTTCATCAAAACTCTTAGAGTAACTTTCCAAACACATTTATTCCTCTAATGCAATAATTTTAAGTGCCCATCTAACAAATTCAATGACTCCAAAATTTTTCCTTTCAGAAATTTAAAATATGTAGAATTTCTTAGTCTTAATCAATATTTTGTATTATTACCTCAACTAAAAATTTCTTTTCAAAATATTCTTTATAAGACTTTTCTGTCTCTTAAAAATTTTAGCAAATGTAATCATACATGCCTTATTCTCTTTCATATTTCAACTTTACAGTTTTAGCACCCATCACAATAAATAATTCGCTTAGTGCTTTTACTTTTTTATCCAAAAAAAGTTCCTTTTACCTTGATTCCAATAAAACATCCAAAATTGTATTAAGTAATTGGTCCCTACCTTCTATAAAATACCCACTTTGCAAAGCTTCAAGTGAGAGACTATGCAAATCACTCCCTAATGTTGATAAAGTACTTGAATCAAGATGATAAAAGATCTTAAAAAGCCAATATGAAAAAGCCTTGTAATCATGATAGTGCTTGGCCACTAATTAGAGGGTCTAAATATCATAAGTATATAGTTACTGTGTCTTTTTAATTTTAGGTTTATTTAAATTATTGATACATCTCAGCAACAAACTCATTTAAACACTGCTTGTACAATTCTAACAAGTGATCCTCCATTCCCAATTTTAGTTTTTCTTTATCTTAAATCTACATTTAGGCATTTCTTGGAAACTTTATGCTCCAATCACTTGATAAATTTAAGATTTCTCTTGAGAATCAAAGATTTTTTTACCCATTCATTTTCATTATATCTGAAGGCAATTTAAATTATGCTCCTGCAAAAAGATTTTCTTTTATTATTCTTGCATATTTGAAGCACGTTTGCTTTACTTCCTAAAGTCTTTAATCAAAATTGTTATCTAACATTGTTTTTTTATTTGAAATAATGTAATTCTATAATTATTCATACATTTTTATATCAGATTTCATACTATAATTATTAAACCATCCGATTTTATGCATATTCTAGATAAAATACCAAAACTAGAGATGATATGAAAATAGCAGAAATTTATTCACTCTAAAGGAATTAATTTTAAGGGAACGAAGGATGTAATTTTTATATTGCTTAAATAGATTAAATTATTTTCAAATAGAAATCAATGTAGATTTTATTAAATTTTATCTGAAATCACTATTTCCCAATAAAATGAATATATTACACTTTTTAATTTGAAATATTTAGCTATTTTATTTTTTTTGGAATAAATTTTTTAAACCTAATATTTAATATAAATATTAGTGAGATTATCAATATTTTATTTTTTCTATTTACTCTCAGTTAGAATGAAGTAAAATCACTAAAATTTACATGCTAAATTAGATTCAATTTCCAGAAACATAAATTCAACTTAAAAGTAAGCCACATTATCTCCCTTCTAAATATAATCATATTTTCTCTCTTTGTAAGATTTCATTCTTTAAATACTTAGGTAAACCAAAAATATTAAAGTCAAGAAGTATTAAGTTAAGTACAACATACAAACTTTTTGACAAAGCTCTATTTTTTTAATTACAAAATGAGCATCTGCATTTCCATGTAAACAATAAATAGCCACAGAATAGTAACTTTTTTTGAAATCTTTACTTTCCTGCAGCCAGATATACTGTATTGTATAAGCACTTTAAATTAAAAACACTTATTTCAATCCTAATATTCTTAAACTAGCTGAAACTAATTTTTTCTTTAGTTTATATAATTTATAATGGTCATACCTTCCAAATTATTTTCACAACGCTTGCCTAATCTATATCTACCTTGACATAGATTTTGTAAAATGTTTTAAGGGAAAGAAATAATATAATAGTTTCAAGAATTTTATTTAAATATATTATGCTAGGTGTTGTAAGATTGAAGAGAAAGCAATAAAAAGTTCTAAATTATGAAAATAAATAAATCAAACCTTCATACCAATAAGATGTTTCAGATGAATGTAATAAAGTAAAAATTATAGATAATCAATGAATAAAGTTTATTTGAAAGTATTAAGTCCAAAAATAATTGATCTATTAAGCCTTAGAAATAGAAATGATTATTAGTTTTTTATCTTGTATATTTAGTGTGTTGAATGTTGAATTTTAATTAAACTCAAATTTGTATAAAATAGAAATAAATTTCATTAAGTTATGATTTTTATTAATTTCGTTTGAGGGGAAAAATTTAGATGAAACTAAATTTCTAAATTCATCGAAATATAAAAAAATTGACTTAATGTTTTTATCACTACAAATTCAAAATAACAATTAAACTTTGAAGGATAGATATTTAGTATTATACTTAAATATATTTTAAAAGAAAATGTTATCTAAAACAAGAATTATTTGGAATTCTAAAATAAATTTTAATTAATAAAAAGATATTATGATAATAAGTATGTTTACAAAAACAATTAAAAAAAAACAAGCAGACACATAAACATTTTTAAATATGGGTGAATATTTTTAAAGATAGGTTAGAAGATATATATTCAAAAATTTAGAAATAAGAAATTTAGATTAATCCTAAGGATGCTGATGCATATTGTAGAAGAAGTGATTAATACAATCCAATAATTAGGATTGACTTGGAAAAAATTTAGAATTGTGATGATGCTATAAATGACTACATAATAGCAATTAATCCTGAAAATTCTAAGGCATATAATAATAGAGGTGAGTAAATAAATCATATAATGAGGAAAAGTTAAGAATTCTATGTAGAAATATGAGGCTGCTATTAAAGTCTACACAAGAGTAATTTAAATTCATCCTAAATATGCATGGGCCTTTATTAATAGAGGTAAGTATTTAAATATTATGATTAGGAATTGTTTATAAAAAAATATAAAAATATGATGAAGCAATCAAAGACTACATAAATGCAATTTAAATTAATCCTAAAAATGCGACAGCATATTTTAATAGAGGTGAGCATTTAAAATAAATGATTAAGGAAATGCTTATTATGATATGTAGAACTATAATGAATCGATCAACGACTTCACAAGTGCAATTTAGATTAATCATAAATATGCTATTGCATATAATAATAGAGGTAAGCAATTAAACCATATTAATAGGAAATGTTTATAAAAAAACATTGAAATATGATGATGCAATCAAAGACTACATAAGCGCAATAAAGATTAATCCTAAATATACTGAGGCATTTTATAATAGAGGTGAGCATTGAAATCATATCATTAGCAAATGTTTATTGTGACATTTAGAAATACGATGATGCTATATAAGACTATACAAGAGCAATTTAGATTAAACCTTCATATGCTGAGGCATATTTATCTCGAGGTGAGTATTTTAAATAATTTTATTAGGAAATGTTTATGAATAAATCTAGCAATATGATAAAGCAATCCAAAACTACACAAGAGTAATTGAGCTTAAGCCTGAATATGCTAAGGCATATAATAATAGAGGTGAATAATAAAATCATAAGATTAGGAAATGGTTATTATGACATTTAGAAATATGATGAAGCTATCCAAGACTATACAAGTGCAATTTAGATTAATCCTGAATATGCTTATGCATATTTTAATAGAGGTGAATAATAAAATCATAAAATTAGGAAATACTTATTATGGCAATTAAAGATATGATGAAGCTATCCAAGACTACACAAGAGCAATTTAGATAAATCCTGAATATGCTAATGCCTATAATAATAGAGGTGAATCATTAAATCATATTATTAGGAAATGTATATTCAATGGTTAAGAATTATGATCATGCTATTATTGATTTCACAAATGCCATATAGATTAATCCAGAAGATGATTCCTAATTTTTAAAGCGAGGTAGTTTTATTGATTTTCTCATAGATGCATACATCTACATAAAATAAGGATTGGCATATCTTGACTGTAATAATCAAAATTGAACCCTATGATTTGAAAATACATCATTTATGTGTCACTCATTTTCATTAAATTATGTTATTGTAAATTAAATGATGTATCACTTTATTAAAAGATATTTTGGTTTACTTTTTCTACCATTAATTTATTTTAGATAATAAACAATTTGAGATATGACTAACAATAAATTATCAAATCTTAAGCTGTATTTTTCAGGCTTTCACATTAGTTTGTAGTTACATTATTTTTTTTTTTGGAATTGTTATTTAATAAGATTCCTTAAGG